>JAVIWB010000776.1:0-178184 GCA_031893035.1 Dermolepida albohirtum
TAATATAAGCAGCGAATAAAATTAATTTGTTTAACGGTAATTCAATGTTGACTATGAATATGTAGCATGTTAAATATACGTATTTTCGTAATGTTTATTTAAAACTAGGGAATAAATAAAACACTTTGTTTAAATTTCACATTATATTATAGATTAACTGCGACTAGTTTCGTCTGCCAGGACATTATCAAGCAAGCGTAATATAGGTTAACATCTCATTCATATAAAAAAACCAATAAGCAATAATTAAACCCACTTACAAGAAAGGGGTAGAGGTAAAATATACAAACAAGATTATTTGTCGGTAAAAGACCATTCTTGGAAATATCTGTAAATATAATTAACAGAAAAATATTAAGAACTAATATAATTATTAGGTACAATTAAAATAAGGCATTCAAATAGAAACAGTGAGTACTAAGAATTAAAATAAATTTAAAAGAAGTGAATTGTTTATATCTAACTGATCATTAGAAGGGTAACAGAATTGAGTTTATTACACTTATTAATCTCCATGTGTTCCAAGAAATTTAGTTTCCAACTTTTATTACATACTAGCCCCGCGCGCGTTGCTGCGCCACCAACTAATCATCTGTCGAAAATTGGTAGTCCCAACTTAGAAACCTTCGTGGGCTCATGCACAACAACTTTACTAAAGATCATCACATGATCAAATGCATAGTTTACGATTCTACAAAGGACATATAGACAAACATTCATATTATATATATATATATATATATATATATATATATATATATATATATATATATATATATGTATATAGAGATGCAACGTTTTAAAATCTTTATGTATATTATGGTCTATCTATTAGATGTTTGAATCCCTTGTTTAGAATTTTAGGCTTCGTAGATGTCCTGTTCTAATTTTAAATGTTCGCCCTGATTGGCTAATATACACACTATTACATTCTAAGTATTAAAGTTTATAAACACCCTCATTTCTCCATTATCTTTTGTACTAAATAATATTTTGCCTAAATTAATATCTGTTTTCAAAACTATATTGCTACTCTGATTTTTATTAAGGAACATTGCTACTTTTTCAGATAGAGACCCAAAATAAGGTAATATTTTGAAAGTTGTTTCGGTTTTATTATTAGTGTGCGGATAAATTATATATATATATTGTTGATTAATTTTTCTGGGAAATTACCTCTTTCCACTGTAATTTAAATGATATTTAATTCTATTTGTACATTACGAAGCTAGAAATCTTGAACCTTTTCGAAATTTGTATATGCCAAAATTATTTTCAGTTTAATAATACCCTGTACCAATAAGACAAAGGACTCGCGATGGGTCCAGAGTCCCCCCTTACCGGATATTTTTATGGATGTATTAGAAAATACTATATTAAGTAATTATTTATAAAATAAACACATTCTATTCTAGTTTAGATACGCAAACGACATAATAATGGGGTTCCCCGGTACTAACAGTAATTCAAGTCATATTCCAACATTTTGAATTCCGTACATCCTTCAATCAAGCTTACCACAGAATTCGAAATCGAAAAATCTATTAATTTTCTAGATCTTACTATAACGTGAGGCTATATTAGTTTTTAAAATATACAGGAAACTCATATACATAGATTCTACAATACCAATGAATTTGTATCATCCACTATCTCAGAAACTAGCAGCTTAGAACTCCTTGATACATAGAGCATTTGCAATACATCTGATTCCTAGAGACAAACAGAATTAAGTATCATTAAAATTATAGCGAAAATTAAAATTATCCAAAAAAATTAATAGTTTAATCAAAACAGAACGTAAATACACCGAAAGATTTTTAAAACATTATCTTATTTTGGGACTCTATCTGAAAAAGTAGTGTTCCTTAATAAAAATCTAAGTAGCAATATAGTTTTCAAAATAGGTATTAATTTACGTAAAATCTTATTTAAAGCAAAAGATGAAACTGATCCTATGGAGAAATGCAATGTTTATAAACTTCAATGCCCAGAATGTAATAATGTGTATATTAGTCAATCAGTGAGAACAATCAAAATTAGAACAGAAAAACATCTACGAAGCTTAAAATATCAAAGAAATGATTCTAACTTCAGCAAACATCTAGTATGAAATTTATTTCTTGGAATGCATGGAGATTAATAAGTATAATACTCAATTCTGTTACTTTGTTTAATGATCAATTAGGTTTAAACAATTCACCTCTTTTAAATTTATCTTAATTCTTAGTACTCACTGTTTCTATTTTAATCTCTTACTCAAAATGTACCTAATAATTTCATTAGTTCTTAATGTGTTCCTGTTATTTACATTTATGGATATTTCAAAGAACGGTATAATCTTATATGTATATTTTAGCTCTACCCCTTTCTTGCAAGTGGATTTAATTATTGCTTTTCGTTTTCCTATATAAAAGAGATTGTAACCTGTATTGTACTTGTTTCATAATGTCCTCACAGACGAAACTAGTCGCCGTTAATATACAACATAATGTGAAATTTAAACAAAGAGTTTTATTTATTTCTTAATGTTTGTTTATGCAAGCAAACATGTTAAGAATGAATTCATTGCAAAAATTTCAAATATCTTCCAATTTTGAAGCAATTAATTTGTTTTCATATAATTTAAAACCGCATTAAATTAATTATTGCAAATATTCACTGGAAATTTAAAGATAAGATAATAAAGCAAAAATAACGTCCTTCACCACTCCACTTTCTCTTTAATGACGGTTAAAGTGATATAAGTGCTTTTACTTCCATCTGAGAGATATATGTATAGTTTTTTTGATAACTTTGTACTATATATATATATATATATATATATATATATATATATATATATATATATATATATATATATATATATATATATATATATATTTATAATTTTTATTATAAAATAAAAGTTAATAAACGAGTATATACTATTTTTATGTCATTACAATTGTTATATAAGTTAAGAATTTTGAGCTATTAATTTCACATATATATTAAAACGTATTTTAATTTAGAATAATAGATAACAAGATAGCTTATGATAAATATAATAATATACACAGTTAAAATTCATTTAAATTAACTTGTAAACGCATCTACAAGGGTACATGATACTTATGTATACTTGTGTATAATGAAGTTATAATTAGTGAATTGCAGACATTTTTCATATAGTTTCAGCTAAAAATAAAAGTATAAATGTTATTCGAAAATTGATTAATGTTTTGTATATAAACTAATTACTGTAAGAAAATAAAATTATGTGATGGATTTATCGGCAAAAAGTTGATAATTATTTTAAAAATTTTAAAATAATGCCAAAACATTATAAAGCTAAAGTATTTACAATGTGATAAAATTTTCTGAAGTAAAATAAAGCAGGAAGTTGCGTTTTTACAGTTAAAATGTGGAAATATGAAAATAATTAGATATCTGCATTAGCATCATAATTTTTACAAGTTAAATTTTGATATTTTAAGGAATATAATCATAATTAGACTTCTATCAAACAATCGCTATCTATTAACAAGAGATATTAAATTCTTCTCAAGAATTTATTAATTAAGGTATTATTAATAAACTCTGTTAATTATTATTGAACTACTTTCATAATGTTTGTTATTTATATTTTTTGATATGACTTCAAAGCTTTTAATTTAAACATTTTATATACATTTATATATGAATCTTTATTTATTTTTTAATGTTTCTTACTCAAGTTAAAAAGTTTTCTATACACTATAAGTAACAATAAACAGCTATATCATAAACATATATATATATATATATATATATATATATATATATATATATATATATATATATATATATATATATATATATATATATATATATATACTTACCAGGATACCAAAGTACCAGAAGCATACAACTTGTCGACAAATCCATCTTTTTGTAGTTTTTGAATAACTACGCTTTACTTGGCAATTAGCTGTATTTATATACACACGTCAATGCTTGCTCGGTTAAAAGACGTACTGTTCAATGGCAATTAAGGCGATATTAGTTCTTTCAGAAATGGACGAACAGATTTCTCATTCCTTTATGTATTCAATTTATAATTTTGTTGTTTTAA
The DNA here is from genome assembly GCA_031893035.1 of Dermolepida albohirtum. Lineage (NCBI taxonomy): Eukaryota > Metazoa > Arthropoda > Insecta > Coleoptera > Scarabaeidae > Dermolepida > Dermolepida albohirtum. The sequence goes on from JAVIWB010000776.1 coordinate 4,097, forward strand.
TAAGTCTGTTGTCTTCCTTAAAAGAAAGAGGATTTCGCACTTACAAGTTATAGTTTCATTTTTAACACCAAACTGGTTTTACTTAAGACATAAATATGTTGAAAGTATTGTGTTTACTTTATTTAACTCACAAGTATTAGCTCTTGAAATAATCTTTTACTTAACATTTTTTAAATGTTTGGTGAACAAGCTCGGTGCATTGGTAATAGATAACTAAAAACGGCAGTTAAGCTTTTTGTATTAACTGAGTTATTTCTGTCTGTGCACATGTATTCATGGTACTTTTAATAATATACACATATAAGTTACCTACCACATTTTCTGCAAAACTCCCACCCCCACCATCTTTCGCTGTATATCGTAAATTGAAAATTTTTAATGGTTTTCTTGCTTTCCAAATTTTCTAGATACCACCCTTGTCATCTGTCATCTGACCCGAAAATCATAAATTTGTTTTCGTTCAAAGAAAACATTTCCAAATATTTAAGAGTCGATTAGTGTATCTCTTTGCAAAATTATAATCCTTTGTGTGTATGGATTATATTAACAAAGAATTTTTGTCCGATAGCATGGGGTAATATTCTATATTACAAATAACAGTCCTTGTTGCATTGGAATGTACTAATTTTTGGTATTGGAATGTTTGTATCACCACTAATTCGAGCATACTATCAAAGGGATTTTTCTTAATTTACTTAATTATCGAATTCTCATCTCTTGCTATTAATTTTCCGGGACGATGTGAGCGTTAAATTACTATTTATTTTTGAACTTTCAATTCTAAAAAAATTATGTTCATTGTGTAAATTTGATAATAATTTTTTGACAAAATAATCAAACTGATTTAAATCTCTTGAAATACTATGCAGATATGACATATAGTCAAGCACCAATAATTGTATAAGGATTTGCTAGATACAATAAAGGATCCTTTTTATATTTCTGAATGGTATTCAAATATTTTTCGTATATAGTTTTGGACATGTTTTCATAAAAGTTTATTTTTGTTATTTTTTATATTTATTTATTTTATATTATTTTATATTTATTTTTTACATTTTGTTATTTTATATAGATGAATTTATAATATTGCTTTACACGTACTTTCACTATATTAAATGCCTTTTCAATTTATATGCCAGCTCATTCGAGCTAAACACCATTGCCATAGAAAGTTTAAGGCAACTAAGCTTCGATATAAATGCATATAAATTTTATTTATTTTTAATTACTGAAAAGTCGTTAAGGCAAATATTAATTATGACTTGCTTAATTACATTGAAAATGTCAGTAATTATGTTTAACATGACCCTAAGAAGCTTTTGTTCTTTGTTAACGAAAGGCGTGGATGTACAAGTATTCCTGGTTCCATGTTTTTCAATTTATAATTTTGTTGTTTTAATGTCAACTGTCTTCCTTGAAACAAAGAAGATTTCGCACTTACAAGTTATAGCTTTATTTTAAACACCAAACTGGTTTTATTCTAAACATAAATATGTTGAAAGTTTTGTGTTTATTCCATTTGATTCACAAGTATTAGCTCTTGAAATAATCTTTTACTTAACATTTTTTAAATGTTTGGTGAATATGCTCGGTGCATTGGTAATGATACTTTTAGTAATATGCACATATAAGTTAGCTACCCCATTTGCTGCAAAACACTCCCGTCGCCACCATCTTTCGCTGTATATCGTAAATTGAAAATTTTTAATAAATTTTCCTTGCTTTCCAAATTTTTGGTATTCAATTTTGGTGTTTTCGGTATTAAATTCTCCTTAATATTACTTCTGCTTTTGAATCCCATTCTTAGTCCGTCTCGAAGCATGGAAAGTTTCACGGATAATTACTGTGTACAAGTCTAGTAATAAGAAATATATTAAGAACTATCGCTCTATATTCAAAATTTCAAATTTTCAAAAAATTTTGATTTACTTTACCAATCACGTAGAAAATCACCTAACAGTATTGATCTTCGGTACTAATTTATACAGACTTTTGACATTTGATCGTGTGCAACATTTTAAGTAAACTGGATGTATTCGGTCTATCTTCGGATTTAGTACGGACTATCAGGTGTTATTTAACAAACTGCCTCATTTATATTGAATCTCTCGGTTTCACATAATTTGGCTAATATTCTTCTTCTAGAGTACCGAATTATTAAAATATAACTCGGTAGAAGAAGAATATTAGGCAAATTATGTGAAACCGAGAACATAGTTGAAGCCTCTTCGTTAATGATCCTCCTGGTTGTTGACCCTGTGAATATATAATCTGATAAACTCAAGACTTTGAGAGAGTTGTATCTCTGGGAGACTGTGCCTGCTCTACAGAAAGATGTTACGTTATTGTATTACAGGTGTTTGTCTAATGATTTTTTTTTTCTGAATGTGTCTAAATGCAGAATTATAAGTTTCACGAAAAAACAAACAATTCTGGGATTCGAATATCGATGGTCAATATTTGAAACATGACTTGAGTAAGTATGTTGGTGTTTGGTTTAATAGCAATGTTTCTCCTTGCTTATTTTGGTCACTACAAATACGCATCAACTAGATAATGCTGCCCTTATTAATTAAACTAGATTGTTATTCTGTCGTATAGAATCGCATTATTTTAAATGTATGGATATGCTTGAAAGCGTTCAAAAGGAATTTATTAAAACTTTGTATTTTCGCAAATATGGAAACTATACTGTATGGATGACCTTTTGATAGAGTTTAGTTATTTATCTCTGCGTGATCGTAGGAAAAACTAAAATTATATTTGTTCATTAAATCATATTTGTGACCGAAACTTGCTTGCCCATTTTTCATTCCCAAACTTAACTAGCATTATAGTGGAATTTTCTATTTGTCTTTTACCAGTATTCGTCATCATTGTCGATTTCCTATTTTGTCTATGTGTTGTAGTGTAAATAACTATTAAGTGAACATTGGCGTGTTTAATAATAAGTTAATAGTCGATTCTTATGAAATTATAAGTATGTGTAAAATATTTTTCGTTATAATTAAGTTTACCTTTCAATTCCATATTTTTTTAATATATATTTTTTTGTTTTTTTTCTCTGTATTATTTGCTTTTTTGTATTAGCATTAAGATTATCCTTTAATTGATTTATGCTGTTAGATAATAAAGTATTATTATTAGACCAATGCAGGTTTTATTTATTAAGAAGAATAGCTAATAAGCTAGGTCGAGATCGTGATGGTGTGCAAATACTTCTTTCTAGTTTTTCTATTTATTACTTTATAAAAATAAAAAGTTTCAAAATGGAAAACTGCACACTCAGCGAAAAATAACAAAAATATGTAAATTTGATTATAACTACTATAAAAGCGGCGTATTGATTATACAATGTTTTGATGTCAGTGAATATGTTAGTCAATTCATGTGCTCCTGATAGTGCTATTGATAAAATCGAGCATTTTGCGGAATTTTTCAACATTGTTAATTATAAAAAAAGGCCCACAACCTTTTGAAATGATAAACAAACAAAATATGCACGCACATAAAATAAAAATAATTTTGCATTAAAAGTTTTTACACGTTACATTAACGTGTAACGTGCTGGAAATTTTTAGTGTCTAAATATTTGTTATTAAAGGTAAATATTCGATTTGATAGTATATATGACGATGTGCAAAAAAATTCGGCCAGCAACAGCTCAACAATTCCAACACTAATTATCCACTTATTTTCTTTTGACAATACTTAGCGCGTATACAAAAAGTACGTAAGTACAACGTAATCACCACGCATTTCATTCATTATCTTGATCTACATGTTGTATTTTATTCGAGATAATTATTTATACATTTCCTGATGAAATCTCTTAATTAAATTATGACAAAAAAAGAAGATAAATTTAAATCTGAACTGCCAGATAAATATATAGGTTGTTATTACATTTTCTGATAAACTTTTATGAATATAGTTTCAATCAAATATGTGCATGTACGTGTTTACAAATAGTTTTAATGAAATATGTTCATGTTTCTGTTTACAAATACGTAGTTAACTAAATGTATAAATTATTGTTTCTGTCATTACATTCTATATAAAACTAAAAACGCCATTTCAGTAGAAGTTATTTGTGTTAAATAAATAGAGGAATTGATCACTGAAAATTGATATATAACCCTTGCCACATTAATTTTCGTATTCTGTATACATATTTCGACAACGAAGTTATCATCATCAGCAGATAATTAAACAGCGTCGCACCTGGAAAACAACGGCGAAAAATACCCGTACGAAAACAAACTCCGTACGCGATCCGTACCGTTAAGAACCAAAATGTACACTTTTGGTGTAATACGAAAATTAATGTGGCAAGGGGTTGTATATCAACCTTCAATGATCAAGTTAATCAATCATAGACTCCATCAAAATTACCTTCAAATAGAGGAATGTGGGGATAATTAAACCATAAGTAGCAACGAAACTTTTCTTTCACTGCTACTCATAACTATTTAATGACTTTTTCCAATCGCTCTAAAATTCTTTAGTGAAATCTACTAGAAAATAACACATTACTAATAAGATGTGTAATTCTCGGAACTACATGAATAGTTTCAAGAGAATCCATTTTTAATGTGACAGTGAACTAAATGCAATGAATCAAAATAATATCAATTGTTCGCATATTCTTGAAAACGACGCAACAAATCGAACAGATATGTGCGCATAACAGTTATTGCAAGACTATCATTCAAGTTGTTACTAGAAATCAATATTGGCCCGTCAATCACTGTTCAGCAGCAAAGAAGAGAACTGATAGTGAAATTAAGAGTTGCACTACAAATTTATATAATAAACTTTGGATTATTTTACTAAAGTGAAAGCAAACGCATTAAAAGAGAAAGGAAAAGAGGAATCGCGAAGCAGAAAACAAAAAACTTCTAGCCGAGGGGTCATAATTGTGCGTGCAGCAAAAATAAATCAATTTCTGCCGGCAACAAACACAAAGAACGATCTCAATTTGTCCGTAACAGTTCGTGGGCGATAGAATAAGAATAATTCATCAGCTAGAAGTCCATAGAGAGTACCATTATTACAGAAACATCATATAAAAATAGCGTAATATATTTGGACAGACGAAAGTAAAATTGTCTCATTTAGATGTAGTGGTCGCTATCCATGTGTAAAAAGACTTTTAAACACAGCCATCTACGATCTTATTCAGTACACCATAGAAACTGTAAAGCATGGTATATCAAAAATTATAATGTGGGTTTGTTTTCCTACTATGACAAAAGCCCGATATTTTGCAAAAAAAAAACATTAAAAAAAGAATGCGTATATGCTTAGATATTTCATAACATTAAACATATAACCGTAATATCTTCGTCGCATTAATATGTCTTAGCTTAATCAAAGATAACTATCATTTTGAACGTACCTGTATATCATTTCATATCCTTAATGTTTAGAAATTAATTCCCTCCAAAAGCGACGTATATATTAGTGAGTATGCAAAGCATACTTGAAGGGGTATTTACTCAATTTAAAGCAGTGTTTAAATAGGGATGTATCACGGACTACATTATTTAAGATAAACATTCTATGCATATTAAACCGCATTATAGATTAGAAAACGTAGATTTGGCTATTTCAATGAATGGTGCTTCGAGCCAGTGAACCAATCGTCCCCAAGAGTTATAAAAATTCTAGATAGATTTATTTTTACATAGAGTGTGTCAAGATCCCTAGAGTATACAAAAGAAAAACAGACAGACAATCAGTGTGTGAAGACTGTGAGTCCTGTAGTTATGCAAAAATAAATAAATAACAATAATAAAATCTTCCAGAAGAAGAGAACCAGGCAGATCAAAAATTGATACCGATGCGCTTGATATAAAGAAGATTGAAGAATTAAGAAGGTTAAAAAAAAACAAAAATACTGGAAAAACAAAGAAAAGAAAATTTTAAAAACAAAATTAAAAGAATATTGATACCAAATAAAAGAAAAAGCAATGCAACGCAAATTTTGTACTATGGTATTGTCAGAATCCAAGCTTGAATTTAACGAGTGTTAATGTTTTCAACAAAGATATTCTGCAAATTAACGATTTTGATTTAATGGTTTCAATCTTAGGAAGTAAAATGTTCACAACGACTCTCTACAATAAATATATTAACCTTTTAATTAAAGAATACCTTAAATAAGAAATGAGAATGAACTCTATTGTATTTTTTCAATAATTACTTTTTCCCATCTCTTGTTCAAAACTTCCTTACTCCTCTGGGAGGTGTGAAATAGAAAAGTCACCCAAACCTCCTCATCTTTACCGAGTAAGGATTTTAATAATTTACTATAAAAATATTTCCAACTTAGGAAATTCGTTACTTAAAATAGTGTTGTATACAATCCTAAGAAAATATATAGTAAATGCCTCGATTAAAAAACGTAGCATATTCATGCATCTATATATATCTTAATTGGTAGTAAATTTCGAAAATACCAACAAGACGAATGTATCCAAGCGCCAATAATAAATGTAAAGTGGTTTCAAGGGTATGTTAAATACAAAAACTATTTCTTTAAATTAAATATAGTGCATATTTTAATATAAACTAAGTGTTCATTCATGTTCTTATAATCTGAGATTTTTATAAATTATTATATATATTGTATTATATCTATTATAATAATAAAATACTAAATAAAAAATAAATATATTGTATTATATCTATTGTAATAACAAAATATTAACAAATTTTAAAAATTGATTCAATAAACATTAATTATTATATCAAACTTTATTTGAATAGTTATATTTTTTTAATTTCCTCTTGCTAATTATATTTATTTTTTTAAATTTCTAGTTTCATTATTAATTTCTATGTGAATTGGTATAGATTATAGAAAGTATATTTTAAGTATTTTAAAATATTTACATGTATGAAAAAAACATTTTTTGCAATTATCATTAACCATAACGCTTTTATCACATAAAAATTAAATTTTTGAAATATTGTCTTCTAATACATAGAAATAAGTTATATAGGTAATAATAATTGTTGATCAATAAAATAATAATATATGAAAATAATAAGTATATATGGGCATAAAATATGTGCATAAAAGGTTCATAAATCCCTTGATCAGGTAAAATTAGACCTTGAACATTGATATTAATAAAATTACATAATATTTAAAAAATATATATTAACAATTAATTTTTACTTTGGAATAAAAATATTATTTTAAATTTTAACTTAGATATTTACATACTAAGTTGTATATTTTAACCAACCTATTTATTATGGATATTTTGCTACATATTGTTTATTCTTCATATATTTTGAAAAGAACTAGATGAAACTGGATCAACTTTATAACATATATAAAAGTATTTTGTTTTAAGATTTGACTAGATAAAAATTGGTTGGTCTTTATATACCAATTTTAATATGTATCGTAACAAAAAAACTTTTTTAAATTTGGTTGGGCAATAAATTAATGCAGCAACTACAGACAAAATAAAAAACTACACGTGGAATTATTAGACTTCATCTAGACGAGTAAGGTTCTTCCCTTTTCTTTCATTCAAATATATAGTACATGTTATAATATATAATTATTTAACTAGTATGCATTAAATATTGTAAAAATGCAAATACAGAAATATATCTTGTATTATTTCTCTCTTCTCTTGTATTGCACAAATCGTTTATAAGTTCCTATGTTTATACACAAAACTCGTTAGGGGATCGAATAATTCGTTTAATTTTAGTATATTCTTAAATGTCGGTAGAAGCATAAGTGTATATAAATCCGACGCATTCACATTGTCCACCAGGATCTGTTACCGGATGTTAAATAACGACGTGCTGAGGGCAATAAAATAAACACAGTTATTCTCTAGCTTTGAACCAAAAATTTATTAGAAACATGTCTATAGGAATATAGTCAAAATAATAACAAAAGCTTTAATACTGTGGTACAACAGTTTGGTCGAAAAAAAAATTTCTAAAACAAATGGATATATTAAAAATAATAAGCAAAGAAGTGCAATGCTAGATTTGTTTAAAGAGGTAGAATAAATATTACATGGATCTGAAATCGTTGTTTAGAGATTAGTAGTTAAAATCTACACGTAAATAGATATAAAAAAATTCACTGTTTATAAAATTGTATTTTTTTACATTTATAGAATTGATCATTTTCCTTTGAAATTCCGCTCGCTTTAAAGTATGTGTTTCTTCCAAAGAATGAACAACGATCAAGAAAAATAATATGTGATAGAATTTTAATCAAAAATTGTCTCAAAATAATTTGGGACTTAATAATTTTTGCTGATTCAGCCTCTGCACGATTTTATGAAAATTTAATTTGCTTCTTTATTTTATTAAAGCAGTGTCTGTGACTCACTACCGTAGGACAGAAGTGCGCATTTTTCAGGCCACGTCTCGCAGTTCTTTGCATATTACTGCTTGCCTTTTTTGGAAAACAAAAAATAGCCGTATAACATTTTCATAAAAATTTCGCTTCGGTATCTCTCTCTAACAAAATATTCATAAAACACCACATTTTGCATTTTTAAATTGAGAAGAAACTAAATTAGGCATGCGTATTTACTTACATAGATAACTTATAAATGTTTCTGTTGATTGAAATAGCTATTAAACAAGGATTATTATTTCCTGAAAATTATCTAGCGAATCTAAATGTACTATTCCAATAGATTACATTGCGAAAATTATGCTTAAATTTGAAGATTTAGTTCAAATACTTTCACAAATATTATATTTACAATAAATAAATTATTTATGAACGAAAAGCATTAGCTTTAGCGTTATTATTAATTAAATTTTATTATATGCAATTTATTAAAAACTTATAAATATTTAAATGCTCTAAAATTTTTATTTTCAATGAATTTTTGATCAGTAAGGGATCATTTCTCTTATATAGGTTACTTCAATAGTAGATTACAACTATCTAGACGCTTTCCCTTAATTTACATTTCACTGCTTCCACGTTTTGAAATGTAAAGATCGCGCATATAAATCAACAGCACACCTATGCTGAAGTATGAAGCAATTTGTATTTCAGATGTGAATATTAATAAAAATAATAAAAGTAAATTTTCCTTCTACAAGTCGGTGTAAATAGCGAGGTCTTCTAATGCACTTAAATTGAAGGGAAAAAGAAAATAGTGAATATAACATATATAATTTCTAGAAGTAATACTGTCGTAAAAACAGCTGATATTTCTTATAATTTAATACCTTCTAAAACCAATATGTGGAAAAATCCAGTTAAGTTCGTTTATAATTAATTTAAAAAGGACACTATTTGAGAATATAATTAATTCTTTAATATTGTTAATTTTTTTAAATATTTAAAGAATATGATAAAAAAGCGATACTGTGTCTATTAGATTTGTAGATTTGTTCTTGTGCATTATTTAGTATTCTAACATAAATATGTTGATTATATGTATGCAGACAGGAAGCTACATTATTAAAAACAAATTATGTGAAATTTACAATTTCGTATTTTGCACAAAATTAACAAAATCCTCAATAAACCGTTTAATGTTTCCTACAAGAACAAAGCGTTTTCGCTGTTAAAAATTGATTCTTTAAAGCCTGTTTCTTTTCGAAAGTTGCAAATCGTTAAACATTTCTGTTTTTAAGCAAAGTTAAATTAATATATCCGCTAGGAATATTAATACAAAAAAATAGAACACTTAGATAATTAAATTTTTCCATGTCGAGTTTATTATTTTCCAAACAAAATTAACTTTCAATCAAATTAAGAAATTATTTTAATAACGTTTATTCATGCAAGGATATTGGAAGCAAATTAGCTTAGAATGCCTTGAATATTTTTTCCTATATTTTATTTATACCGTTTGCAAATATTAATATACTTACGCTTATTTACTACAACTGTCTTCAAACGCATTATACTTGCTTCAACGTATTTAAATCCAAGATATTTTGTAATATAAAGCACCATCACTACAAACTTTTCTAAAATGAAGAGAGATACTAAAACACATTATTTTGCACTAACACCATTTTTTCACTTTTATTTTAAATACACACTAATATTTTAATTTATTTTTAGACTTATTTAAGTGGTAGAAGGAAATATGTGGTGTAAAAAAAACTACTGTTCATTCTATAAAAACAGTAACACTTTTTATTAATCATATCTTGTAAGCGTATTTTTACTATGACTAGCTGTACATTATATTTATATATATATATATATATATATATATATTTATGTATATATATAGAGCGATATTTTATACATATTCACAATTTTTTTCCAGCCTTCGCTGCGTTGAATGTAATAACGGAAATCCAAACGCCTGCGAGATAGCCGCTTTTTGACAATTTTTTTTTTATATTTTCATATATTTATATACACGTGATAGATATTTCTTTGGTCTAGCTATTTCAGCTAAAAAGTATATGTCAGATCTTACTATAATTTAATAGTGTTATTTGGTTGTGGGAAATTTTCTGAAGAAAGAAATAAAGAAAAAAAAATAAAATCGCAATTATAATATTAGTTTTAAAAAATAAGTCGAGAACTTGTTGCTTCTGAAAAAAAATTTTTTTTCCGAAAAGTTAACAAAATTAAACAAGATAGAAATTTTCCAACAACCAAATTGGAAAAGATACGGTTTTTGTACAATACAAATACTTGATTATTTGGTATACTGTAACATACATCGATTTTTTTTTTGAAATTTTCAATTAGTTTCCTCAAAAAAATATATGCAAGGTGGTATAGTACGAAAAAGAAATTTTACTAACACTTGGATTCATGAGTAGTTCGATTTGTTTTCAATATATATATAGCTTATTAGAATGATGAATATCGGGGAGCAGTTATTACTTAAACACTAAAATATTTTGACACGTTTAGTTTTTTTTTTCAACTACTTCTCAATAAATATTACCATAGTCCATTTTACAAGAGAGAGATATAGAGATTGAATCTATACATATATATAATATATATCTTCATTATTATATATATTCATCATCCTAGTGAAAGTAATATTTCACAATAAAATAGAATGTATATTTTAAAACATGATTATTGAGAAAAATATCGCGAGTTTTTATGGCATCAAAAAAAGCGACCGCATTTTTTTTTCTATAGGAAAAAAGTATAATTTTCTTATTAAAGAAAAATTAATAAAAAAAAACAGTTAACCTACCCGAGCAAAATGAAAATGTACAAAACGGAGGCAATGTTCTCTTTTTATTGTCCTTTTTTTTCTCTCTTTAAATATTTGGAACTTACACTGATTTTTTAAAGCACAATACTACATCTCATTAATACTTTCTTTTAAAATAAAATATTGCCTTCTCTCACGCTTCTTAAGCTACGATTCATAGTTTTCCATTGAGTTATTTTTTAGTAATGAAAGACTCCAGCGCCCAAAGCTAATTATATATATTAAATGGTCATAGGATTTAATTTGTACGTTTGCGACTTAAGACTATTTACTGTATAACTTTTATGGAATGTAGAAACAAAATATAAGTGAAAAAATTTTAGTGAAGAAAATATACAATGCAAGTTTCAGAACATTCATTTGAAGTCAGAGATTCGAAGTACATAATAAACCTGCCAAAATTTATTTGAAATTTACAATAACATATTACATTTACGTTGATACAAACTCAATTTAAGTGTTGATTAAAAAGGTTGCTCGAACCGTTAATTTGTTAAGGTATTTCGATAAATAGCCTTTCTACCTATTTGCATTTGAAATATATCCAAGCCGTTCAAAATTTAATTTGAATTTTGAATAAATTACTTAAGTTTTATGCCATTCTATCGCGAAATGATGGATTGAACTATATTTATGAAGTTAATCATGGAACTTTTTTTTGATTTAGTGTAATCGTATAAAATAATTATATCAAATATACGTAAATATCTATATGTTGTATTTGGTGATACCATTTTTTCACAAAAAAAGTAGATTTTAAATATTTTTAATTTAAGAAACTCTAGGTTTATTATTCACATTAAAATGTCCAAATAAATATTTAAAACTTTTTGTTTATATTGGCCTCAAATTTGTCAAACGAAACTTAACTCGGACTCTGATTGGTTTCGAAATTCATTTGTTTATCTTCGAATCTATCAACAGCTGACAAGGATTTTAACGAGATTTTAAACTATATTTCGCGCAAATTTGTGACTTACTGCAACATGCATACACGTATAAAAGATTATATTATTATTTCTAAACATAATGCACTTAAAACCATAAGTCGCAAACGTAAGATAACTTTTTGTAAACAGAAGTAGATGCAGTTTGCAAGACGCAGACTTCATCAGTACGAAACAGAATGTCAGAAATCGTTAATCAATCAATACCAAATAACACTGAATCATAAGCAACAGAATCAACTTAACGTTTCTTTTTTTTAAATAATTTTTGCCTGAAATCCAATGCAAAATCGTCGTAGGTCGCACAGCTGTTGTTGGATCAGTACCACGCCCGGAAAATAAACGCATGCGCCATCTCATCAAACATCATCACATTACACACTATTATCACAAGAAGTTTTTTATCACATCACAGCGATCACACATTGTAGCACACCTGCTGAATCTGCGGGAAAGTCGATGCTATAGGAATCGCTGATGTAACGTAAGGATGCAGTCTGTGAGCCCTCAAGTACTGTCTGTACTTGCCGGTGAGGATGTGCTTGTCGTCCGGTCGATCCGGTGATCGCTCCGGGTCCGTCCAATGTCCGGAATCTGAACCAGAGCTGTACGTAGTACCGCAACCGGACACCAAAGTATCTCTTTTGCAATAACTTTGCGCCGTGGATATCGGCACCAAAGGTGGTAAAGAATCCCAAAGTTGTTGTTGTCTATCAGTATACTGTACGGGGTATTGGGCCGCTTGTTGTGGCATCTGTTGTGGAAGCTGCTGTCCGCGGACGACTCTTCTTTTCGCCGCAGAAGACGTTGGCTGCCTCGTCGGCAAATTGTTGACGAACGGACTTCTCCTTTGGCTTTCGATTTTCCTGAAGTAACACGGGTGGATCATCAAGAGAGGTTCGTTCCTGACACCAACGGGAGGCTTTGCCTGATTGGGAAGTTCGTATTCAACACTACAATCCACATGTAAAGGTCTTGAATAGTCCTTTTGTACTGGTGGTACATTGACTGACCTATGGGTAGTATGTGTATGTGTGGTTGGTTGTGGTGTGAGTTCGTATGAAGAATAACACGTAGCCATTGCAGATAACTGACTCGACCGCGATCCGGTCCTCGACTGAAGTTTGAAGTCTCCGGGTTCTAGCGTTGAGTGCGCCTCGTAGTAGTGGGGGTAGGAAATCGATGCCTCTGACATTTTGACTGTCTGCGAGTACGTCTGTGCCACGAATACGTCACCCGACTGACTGACCCTGTGCATGTATACTGTGCCGAGTATTAGGTATGACTGAGAGAGAGTGCGAGTGTGTGCGTATGCGTGTGAACCAATCACCGCTTGCTCTAATTATTTAGTTGCGCCGTTTTTTTCTCCTCTTCTTGTTGTTTTGTTTTAATCGAGTGCAGCAGAAGTGGTGTCGGTCTGTCGGTCGCTCTTTTCATAATTATTGCGTAAGTTGGGTTTAAAATACCGTCTATTAAATAATAGGTTCACCAAAATCTACTATAATTGAACTTTTGCATGCGATTAAGAATTACTTTTAGGAAGAAGGGGAGGGGAGCAATGAATTACATATTTGTTTCAATGGGAAATAAAAAATGTTACGCCGTCTACATATTATTATGATTGTTGTTATTATCATGATTGTTCCAATATATAATGAATAAGAGAGAATAAAAATGTAGCTAACAGAAATAAATGTTCATTGATTTTATTTATGAATTGCACATTACGATTGTTCTCTCTACAGTGGCTTTTTCAGATTTTCGAGGCTTACTTCTACGTATCTATTAATGTTAATATTATAAATCTTCATCAAGAAAAAGGCGAATCAATTTGGTATAAAATAAAGATCTCATAGTTCCGTTATCGGCGGTTTCTTCCCTTCTTATTTAAGTGAATGCTGGCTGTCAAAGATCTTAATTAGCGTGACCAATTCCCGAGTTGAATGGCATGAATCATCGTGAGTTGAGGGGTGCAGACGATCATCAAAACTCGAAAGTCTTCCTGAATGTTGAGATAAGTTCATGTGCACATGGCTTATTCCAAAACGAGAAAGCCATTTTTGCAGTACTCTCTCCAATTATATTTTCTCCACTAAACGACCCAAATGGTGTAGCAATTTTGTTTCAAGGCACTCACATCTTAGAAACTAAGAACGCTACGAACTTAGTTAGCAATCTGATAAATTTAAATATACTTCTTTTACTATAAAACCATTTCTTTACAATATATTTCTAGTTCTTTCACTAAAACGATGATCTACGTTATGTAATAATATACCCATATATTTTATATATCCAGAAATGCCGTCTAGATATTTGATCAAATGGTGTTCTTCCTTGGAGGTTGTTCAAATGTCACAGTATCCAAAGCGCCGCAACTTTATTTGACTTAGTGTGCATTTTTCCAATATACTTATTGTACCCCAGCCAGTACTTCCGTCGCCTGGACTAATCTGTACAAACTCAGAACAGGTTAGCTATTTTATATAGATGGGTCGTCTTTTGCGATCCAACGTTTCAAATTATTACAAATTATAATCGATAGTTTCTGGTTCTCTCCAAACTACAAATCAGTTCGCTATTATATCTGGCAATTTTATTCAAAAATTGTCTGAGACGCGTGTCTTACAAGGCATTCTGTTATTGCTTTAGGATGGCTTCTCTCCAACGAAAGAAATTCCCTAGCTTTTCTACCAACGAAGGCTTTACCATGATCATATCTATGTTCTACTGATTTCCTCCACGGGAAAATTCAATAGAACCTCCATTACTGCAATCGAGGCACTTTTCATTTCTTAATTTTTCCATTGCTGTAGGGTGTGAAGTTTTCAACCACCACACCAACGATATATAATTGAAAGTTAGTTTCACCACTATTGCATTACAAATAATTCACCAATATTGGTCCTAACCGGCATATTTTTTAGACGTGCACCTAGTTGTTCTTCTCTCCACATGTTAGTTGCAGGTAAATCTCAAGTCTTAAATTCCTCCAAGATTCTTTATCTTCTTCAAGACTCCTTTCCTTGGAAATTTAGGGGACCTAATCCCATTAACTTCCTCCGACCGCTAATACGTTCGTTTATAAGATTCCCCAGCATCTTCAGTACAAAGAATATCGGCTAATGAATCTCAAAAACTTTGTCGTATCTTGTCAAAATTTCACAGGCTTTGGTATAGATCCTATTCTGATAGTCTTCCACGCCTGTGATATATGTCCTGTTAGCACACAAACGCCGTTTGGATCCGGAAATAATATTTTGCATATATCTTGGAATATTAATATATTAATAAATAGGCACATTTGCATTTCATTTTATTAAATTTTATTACACTTATGTAGTTTTATTATACTCATGCAGTTTCTTTTATTATACTTACGTAGTGTCGACTTATTTTAATTTGACTAAATATAAAGAGCATCCCTTGGTGTAAAAGTGCGATAAACTAACGATAATGTGAATGCAGCTAAGGGTACCTGAACCCTGGGCCGTAGATGCGTAGGGGTATACTATGTAATATTCGTGCAGTCATTTACATATATATACGAAGATGTATTTTCTCAGGTTCTAGGCCGCGTGTGAGTTGCGTCCTGAGGAGGACCGTTCTTTCGACATTTCAACGAGATCTCACTCGTCATTTGAAGATCATCAGATGAGAGAAAATACATCTTATCGTACCTCCGCGAAAACATCAAGTGTAACATATACATATACATATATATGTTACACTTGATGTGTGATGATGAGGCAGGATAAACTATATACGTAAGAATAATATATAATACCTCGCTTCTTATATATATATGTATATGTAAGAAACGGGGTATTATATATTAATCTTTCGTACATAATGAGCTATTGTAAATAGAAGTAAACTATGAATAAATACCTATCTTATTTTGTAAATAAAATTACAAATTCTTTGTTTTACAACATATAATAGTCAAATCCATATTAATGATACAATTCTAATTAAAATTTTAATAAATAATTCCAATATTAATGAAGTGCTTGACACAAAATATTTGAATTGACATAAGAAAAATATTACACTCATGAAAACACTTTTTCACACACTTTGGACGTTCTCAACGTCGGTGTTATCTCCATCACTTTCATTTAAATTTATAACGAATATTATCATTTTCTAAAGACACGTTTTCTATTTCAATTGTAGGTCTAATGCAATTTTTCCATTTTTCTAGCGTTATATTGGCAATCTCTTCTCGAATACGATTTAAGAC
The DNA here is from genome assembly GCA_031893035.1 of Dermolepida albohirtum. Taxonomy (NCBI): domain Eukaryota; kingdom Metazoa; phylum Arthropoda; class Insecta; order Coleoptera; family Scarabaeidae; genus Dermolepida; species Dermolepida albohirtum. The sequence goes on from JAVIWB010000776.1 coordinate 20,509, forward strand.
TACTTCACTAAATTTGAGACGATCGTTAGTGCGGCGAATATATTCTTCCAATTGACTCCAAATTAACTCGATCGGATTAAATATACAGTAATATGGCGGCAAACGTAAATCAGTGCCCTGCGTCTGTGACCATACTTCTACGACGCATTCCTTTTATTTTAAAGACTTCTAATAATTTATTTTTTGCTATATTCATAATGTTCTATTTGGCCATATTAAAATAAATTGAAATACTCTATAAATCCTAATATTGAACATTTAAAGTATAGTTTTATTTTACTTTTGGTCTCTTGCATTTACATTTGTATCTAGTAGAAACGATAAAAGACTCTACTCTTGATTGAAATACATTTAAAATTAACTTGAACAAGAAAGCACTAAAATATTTTATTTCAAATTAAAATATTAAAAAGAATTTAATATTTCATGACTACATTCTTATTAAATAGATATATTATTACTTGTGAGATTAAGTTTATAAAGAACAATCTTACACAAAACGAAGGAATGTTAGGCTGCATATTATTGTGAAACACTTGATGTATGCAGAAAGTTTAAAGTAGTTTATTTTATATTCTGATGCTTATCTAAACATGAATTTTAATAATCCCGATAATTAAAGTGTCACATTGTAATTATGCTGATCTTTCTGTTTCCCTTTACTCGTGACTCCATTTCAAAAGTTACACTCATGGTGAATAATACAAATTATAATCCATTTTATGGTAAAATTCATTACATGGTTAATGCTATTCAATAATTTTGGCATTCTACCGTTTTTGGATTGCCTACTTATCCAGTTTGAAACATTTTCCAAAATTTATAGTTTCACTAGTAATTATAGTTTATTATTTGAACAATTGTATATTCTTCACGAAGTTTTCTAATTATTTCCATTTAGTCAAAATAGAGAGTAGCTAGTGTATACAGTAAAGTTCTTTTAACTGCACTTATAGACCTTTTTTAATTAACTTATGCCAGTCATCATGATTTTTTTAAGATTATATGTCAAATTTCGTTAAAAAGAATCTATATTTATATAAGATCTTAACCGATGTAATATTTGGCTTACAATTGTTATTTGTGCCTCTTCATACAAGCTCTTGTGACTAAATTAGGACAATATATCATTACCATTTTCATTGTGCTTGATCCTAGTTTAATAGTAAGAGACTGCATATACACTACCGTCCATAAGTTTAATCGCACTACAGATAATTTTAATTGGGCAATGATATTAAGGAGACTGTTTATTTTTATAGTAAATTTATTTGTTAAATACTAAATTAACATACAATTCATGCAATGGACATTATTAATCTATGTAATATTATTGTATAATAAGTTAGATTAAATTTTACTTTCGCCAAAGTAACCACCCCTAGCTGCGATCGCTGCTTCACAAACAGGTGGCATTTGTTCAAGTAGTCGGTCGAGATATTCCTCATAGATAGAGTTCCATGCATTCTGCAAATTATCCCAAAGATCTGTCTTGCTAGTAGGAGATATTTTACGTACTTCACGATCCAAACAGTTCCATAACAGCTCTTCGGATTGCAGTCCGGACTTTGGGGTCGCCATGTCATTAACGAAAGGATTCTTCTTTCAGTTTGGTCGGCGAATAATCTTTTTACTATCTTTACTGTGTTTAGGATCATTATCTTGCTGATTAACAAACCCCGGACCCATTAGCTCCATCGATGACGGAAGAGCATGCTCTTACAATGTACCCAAATAGACTTCTTTTGTCATTATTTCTGTGATTTGCACCAATTTTCCGATATGACCACCTCCAGAGCAACCCCAAACTATCACATTTCTACCACTATGTTTCACTGCCTTAACCACACATTAATCTAACATTCTCTCCCCGACACGACAACGAACAAAAGTACGTAGTATTTCCAAAAATTTCAAATTTGGATTCACCTGTCCATAAGACTTGTTTCCGTTCTTCGACAGTCCAGTACCTGTGTGTTCTCGCCCAGGCCAATCTTTTTGTTTATATTGTGCAGACAGACGTGCTTTCTTTACTGCTACTCGACCTGTAAGTCCAGCTTCAGCTAAACGGCGTTTAGTTGTTGTTACGCTAACCGTGGCTTCGTGGTGTACGTTATATTATGCTGCTATTTCCGGGGCTGTAAGGCGACGATTGTGCAAGGAAATTAATTTCAGATATTCATCTTCTCTTTTAGTAGTTATCCTCGGTCGTCCACTGCGTTTTCGGTCCCAGAGTTGGCCAGTTTCTGCCATTCTCTTTATAGTTTGACGAACACAATTCTCGGAAACTTTTAGTTTTCGGGCGATTGCTCTATTAGAAAGCCTTGTTTCTTGCAAAGCAATAATTCTTGCTTTTTTTTCAAGACTTAGTTGCTTTCTTCTTGCCATGTTTTAAAAACAATCACTCGTTCGATAGCACTTGCTGACACTTCATTAACAACGTGAATACTGAGTATTCACTGTGTAATAGACAAAAAATATACCCTTACAAGCGAGGCTAAGAGGCTAAGACTGTCTATTACGTCCATGTAAAGAAACATACAATAAACAATTCCAAGTAAGGGATAATCTCCATGACACCCTCATTATATTTCTAACCTGAATATTATTTCTTGAAATAGAAAATAAGGCGTTCATTCGTTTGTACAAAATACTTCCGTTAAATAACGTGCAAATATGTGAAATAATTTTAGTTTGGATAAAATTTAAATATATTAACTTAAATATTTTATTTCCTTCTCCAATTAAAATTATCTATAGTGCGATTAAACTTATGGACGGTAGTGTATATAAAAATTTATAAATACTTTGTACATAATTACATAATCAACCCACGACTCAAAACAGCGCATAGTGGGACTTTTCCTAACGAGAAATTGTGACATTACGGGTTTGGCCCTATTATCCTATTTGACACGTTAAACTGCCGTTCGTTGCTAGGGGCGCCTAGCAAACAGGTTCCATCCATATGAATTGGTGGATTTACGCGAATACTCTACCACACTAGCCATTGCGTGTTGGTGGATGAAAAATGATGGGAGGAAATTGCATGTATTGTGGATTCGATTTAGAATTGAGAACCTGTTCTTATTAGAGTTTTAAGAGGTGGGAGAGAATCATGGCTCAGACCGTTCCCTTAAACCTTCCAAACCTGATCGAAAGCGTTAGGAATTCATACCCACTTTCTGTTGGTTGAGGTAAATTACCGCTTTACCATGTCGAAGTTATAGATTGAAATCCGAAGATTTAGGTCAGTGACAATAGAGAAAGTCTTACTTTAAGCGCGGGCGCAATAAAAATTTTTAGTTTGTTAATGCTTCCCCGTAGCTGTCATTAAGCTGTTGGGAAAGATAATTGTCGGCATTATTACATTACAACGTGGAACCACACTTGGTTTGTATACTATAGATCTTTATGCAAGAGCACAACATCCGAGTGCTCCCCTGGTCAACTCGTTTCGCAGATCTCAATCTGATCGAACTTGTCTGGGACATGATCGGCCAACAAATTCGGCTCCTCCGGCTAATGTTGAAGAACTATGCGGAAGTGTTGAGGCGGCATTCTTTCATGCACTATACAGTAGTTAGTAGGTACCATGCTTCATAGTGTTGCTATGATACTGGCGATTTGAGGAGAGTGTTTCCGTTATTAATGTATTTCTCCGTAGCAAGGCTGGATCGCGCTCGTATTAAATATTGTATAAGCTAACCAAATTTCGTTAGACTATGTTTACGCGTGGGGGTATAGGGTGTGTGCTCATGAAATAAATTCCAACAATATAATTTGGTTTTGCCTATCGCTAATATATCATAAATTCAGTTAGTTATTAAAATGTTATCGTTTTACTTACTACTTGACTTAAACAACGCAAAAGTATTTCGATATATTTGGAAAATGTTTTCAAAAATATTTCTTTCTAAATAATATATATGCATATACGTATTTAACAGCCAAAAGCCTTTGTAAGAATTTCAGTCGCTAGAATAAATTCTCAATGAATGTATGTACGTATGCGTATACGTATTTAACAGCCAAAAGCCTTAGTAAGAATTTCAGTCGCTAGAATAATTTCCCAATGAATGTATGTACTTATCTTTTTCTGATTATATGCAGTCATATGACTGAGTAGATATTTATGTTGCAAAAGGATCTACTAGCATATATACTTAACTAATAATTTGCTTTACTGTTATCGTTATATAAACAGTTTCTAATTAGTTAAGGACGTACATACACGGACATAAAAACAATATATTCCATTATTTATGAATTAACAAATGCGCAGGTATATGCATTTAGCGCAAACATTGAGAAATAAGTAATAAATCATGTTTATATGTAATTATGAAATACATAGTTTTAAGGATGTTTCATTAGTGTTTTCTTTATATGTTTTCTAATAATTAACTATATTTATAACTGACCTTAAAGAAATTCTCTATTTGTTTTCTTTTTAGTCAGACAAGAAAATGTAGGTTTTATAATACCTCCACATGTACTGGGTATAATATATAATGATTATTACTTTATTTACCCTAATTTGTTACACAGATCATACTAGGCTAGATGCTCGTCATGATTAGAAATCATTGGTTTTTCCGATGTACAATAGCGCCCTCAGTACGAGTTCGACTGGTGTTGAGCAGGATGATTTTATTGTTCAAAATATGTAATTTATTGATAAGCGTTGTGCTATCAAAATTTAGTTGAATTATAATAGTTACAAAATTATAAATCAATTAGAGTATTTTTAAATTAAGTAAGGAATTTTTTTTGCATTGCTGTATATTCTGAAATACCTAGTCCTGCCATAAATACTGATATAAAGGTTTTTAAGTACAAAAAGGAAACTGCAAGTTGGATTTAAATTATTTTTTGATAGTTTATTTTGGCAATAGTAAGCTACAAAATACAATGCAAATTACTCGAAATGGCCGCCATTTGCCTTAATACAACGCCGAAGTCTGCAGGGCCACTCATCAATCGCTGTACGGACGATATCCATGGGAAAATTGTCGACTGCTTCTGTTAACGCTTGCTTCAATGATTCCAGGTTGCGAAGGGGTCTTCTACAGACCATGCCCTCTAATATTGACCACAGTTTGTAGTCGAGCGAATTTAAGTCCGGGCTTGCTGACTGCCAATAATCAGTACTAATATACTCAGGTACATGATTTTCAAGCCATTGCTGAGTTGTTTTGGCCTTGTGAGAGGGTGCAGAGTCTTGTTGGAATATCCATGGTTGGTTTGGGAACATGGTGTAGTTCAGGGGCTCCACTACGTTGCTTAAAATGTCTCGTTGATAGTTCTTGGCCGCTGTTTTAACACCTTTTTCACAAAAATGCAAGGAAGTGACACCGTCATATAATACTCCCCACCAAACCTTCTGTTTGCGGACAGGATGTCGATTTATGCGGGACCTCACAGCATTGATGGCCTGTGGTGTACGAACTATGCGAGGCCTGCCAGATCTTTTACGGTCGATTACATTTCCAGTATCAATGAATAACTTAACAGTACGATACACAAACACACGCGTAATATTTAACGGCTTCAATAAATAAAAAAGTGCAGGCTCTTTCTATTCCACACTTATGAAGTGCAATAACCGCAATACGGCTCTCTTTATCCGACCATTCCATAATGACGACTCACGCTATAGTGAAATTGTTCGGCACTTTTGTAAAGCATATATCAAATGTCAGAACTGAGAAAATAAAATTTTTGTGCTTTCAAGTTATCATCTGCAAAAAGGTGCGTTTACACTTGTATCAATACTTATGGCAGGACTAGGTATATCTCTTACGCTCTTTTTGTATTATCTTGTCAAAGTCAAACCTCATTTCTTTCAATTTCCTATTTAAAAAAGGAGAAATTATTTTGTCCTTAATCTCCTTCAAAGGATTCATTGAATTTCGTAATTGCAACTTGTTTTAAATGTTATTTTGCGAATAATTTAATAATATAACAAGCTTTTAATTTGTTTCTTGAAAATTTTGGAAGAAAAGGACTTGCAGCGCTTCCTTCTCAGAATTGGACAACCGTATCCACTTTCATCATCATATTCTGAAGTAATAGTCTCTTTGTTAAAAATTAATCAAAAAGTCTTTGACTTTGAGTAACTTTTATGCAGTGTGTATTTTACACATTTAAAAAATACGAAAAAAATAAAAGAAACGAAAAGAAACAGTTTTCTCCAGCCCTAAATGTACTCTAAACTTAAACAAAAATAACATAAACATAACAATAATATAAAAAATGACAAACATGACGTAACTTCAAATTTTAGAAAAAAAAGCAATGTCTTTAGAAGATTCTTACAACTACCTATACTTGACATTTGAAACACATTACGGTCTTAACTAAATGACTCTTACAAACATAATTGCAACACTTTAAATATTGCTGAGATTGTTTTTGGTCCTTTTTCCTATCACATAAGTAGCAACGACCTTTTTTGCGTCCAGAGGTTCTAGCGGCGCCAACACTTAGATTTTCAGTTCGCGGCTGGTCGATTGTGGAGTTTTCAACATTTTGTTGTGTTTTCCATTCTCTTTTTCAAATCAATAGAAAATTTGGAGTTATTAATTTGCCTTGCGCGAACGAATGGTGTAACTAAATCTATACCAATTTGCTTAATATATTGATTACGCTTCATGCGTTTTTCTAAATTGGAAGCTTTTCACAAAACGAAACCATTAGTCGTGGAAATGTTCATAATGGCAGAAAATATGACGAATGGCCATCGCCGTGTTCTTCTTGAAACTGAATAATTGGCACATTTTTGGTCTAAGGAATCTACGCCTCCCATAGTGTTTTTAAAAAAATACATACTTGGTATCGAGGGTCCATTTGGACTATACCTTTGCTTCTAGTAAAGATTAAGCGCGATACGTCCGACACCCACCGCAGCACACTACGTACTGAGATTATTGAAATGCATGTATGCGTAAGTAACCAAATATGAGTATTAGAACAATATGTGTATGTCGTGGAGTCCATTTTGACCCCACGATACCAATTAAGGGTTAATAACATTTAAAATACACAAACCTTTATCACATTGTATCTTCGAAATAAAGCGTCCTTCCGACAATCATTAAGGAACAAATAGATCTTAAAATAACCATCCATAGCTCCCGGAATTTTTGCCTCACGTTTAGTAAAAACATGCGGCAAAAATGCTTTTAAGTTATTTTATTTACTATAAACATTACATTATAAACTTGATACGTCCGTGAATCGTCTGAGTATTTGATATTTTTAGTACCCAAAATTTTTCCCCGTATTAGCCCTGGGAAAGTACAATTTCTTAATAATATTACAATAATATTACAATTTATTAAATAAAGCAGGTCATTTATAGTTGAAATATACATGTCCCGAAGTTCGTTTTCTTAAAAATAGAATAAATAGTGAATTAATAAATGAAATTGATTACAATGAAGTGTGAGTTAACTTAAGTACTCTTAAAAAATTGATGAATAATGTGTACATATATATTTACTGCATATTGTTTAATGTTTTCCATAATATTTAATTGCATTTAAAACAAAGCCAATCCGCGTTAAACAATGAAATTTATGTGTTAAATTCAATATTTATTCTGATTTCTCAAAGGAAATAAACCTACGAAATGAAAACAATAAAACTGAGTTTAATGTTTTATTTGTTTTTCGCTTACATAAACAATATAGCATGTTTCCTCAATGCTAAATCGCGAAATTCATCTACTTAAAAAGTTATTAAAGTTTGTTCTTACAGTGTTACTGTAACTGTTTAATAAACTTAAATATAATATATTCAAAAAGTTCGATTGGCTAGATTAGATTAGAAATATATAAAATATAATTAGATACAAAGATATTTCTTTATAATAGAGACGAATAGCGCATCTAAAGTCACGTACTTTCATAACAGCGAGGGGATGTTCTACTTGTCCAGTCTAGTCATGCATATACGTTAGGTTCGTATCGAACAGTATTAATAGTACTTTTTTGTTACTTAAAAATGTTAAAATAATAAAAAACATTAAACGACTAAATTGTTTGGGAATTAATATACAGCGCGTTTCAAAAAGAATATACGTATTACAAAGTATTATTTTGTCCAAACTATCGATCGCTGCGCCTCGGCTCGGCTATTGGAGAAACGAATACATAGTCTAGTTTATTTAACAGCCGCTAGATGTTAGTTGTCTTCTGTTTTTCTTGGTAACCGTCATATGTTTGAAATGGCTACTCCGCTGCAGAAATCATTTTGTGTTCTCGAGTTTGCGAAGTGCAATTTCGTGATAACAGTGCAAAGACGTTTCAGGTAGAGCTACCAAATAGATTTTTCGAATGAATGGACCATTCGCAGATGGTATCTACAGTTTGTAGATACAGAATGTGTATTTAAAGGGAAGAGTCCTGGGAAATTTGGCGTGTTTTGAGAGCTCGGTTGGTTGTGAAGCTGTACAAGTTATAGCTGTTACAAGCTCTGCGTCCTGATGACAAACGGAAACGTGTGGCATTTTGTAACGAGATTCATGATGCTATTGACAATGATAACACTTTCGCATAACGCATCGTGTTCAGTGATGAAGCGACTTTCCATGTTAGTACTCTGGTAAACACAGTGTTCGAATTTGGGGTCTACAGAACCCAGATGCAGCCAAGGAATATGTACGAGTTTCGCCTAAAATCAATGTGTTTTGTGCGATATCCCGATCATCTGTTTACGACCCATTCTTCTTTGATCGAAACACAGTTAACGGTCAGCAGTATCTCGCTATATTGCAAAACTGGTTGTTTCCGAAGCTGCACGAAGACAACTTCACTTTTCAACAAGACGAGGCACCCCCTCACTGGAGTCGCCAAGTGCGTGAATATCTGAATGAAACTCTACCGAATCGTTGAATTGGTTGTCAAGGAGCTGGCGACTAAGCATGTCTCAGCTGGGCTCCACGGTCACCGGATTTGACCACCACTCCCACAGAACCTGGAAGAGTTGAAGAACCGGATCTGTACTGCAATAACATCAGTGACGAAGGACATGCTTGCCAGAGTGTGGGAGGAATTTGAGTATCAGTGTGATATCGTTCGTGTCGCTGATGGAGGACATGTTGAACATCTGCAATCTGAACTTGAGAGGTTCATAAATATGTGTGTAAAGTTTCATATTCGTATGTCTTAAAGTTTAGTAGATATATGCATTCGAAATACCTATATTCTTTTTGAAACACCCTGTATTAGATATGTCATCTTCAATATAACCTATTCACAGGTCATACGAGCAAGATCCGCATCTTTTTACTCAGACATGCGCCAATGCTTAGATAATTATCTAAAGTGTTAAATTCTTCATCGAGCTTAAGCGCTTAAGCTTCGAAATACTTAATTTTATCAGGCATATTTCGAAACTGTTTATTAGGAAAACTAAATTTTGCTGTAAAGTTGATTCCTGCGAAAGAACTTTACACTTTGTGCATCATCATCTCAAGCATCCTATCTTCTTCATATTATCAGTATAAAATTCACACGCTTCTAACCATGTCCCTCATTTACTTAAAACTGGAGACGGAGGTAAGCCAAGTGACGGACATACTTCTTTATATAAAGGCAACTATTTATATTTGGCGCTTAGGCTTTGGCTCTTCTTAGTACCACTAATTAATTAATGGGAAGATGGGAATTGTACCCTTAATAAATTTTGCAATTCGATACAGTGTATAAGAAGTGCATGTGACATGTAAAAGATTTGAGAATGTATTTTTAAGAGTCTATCAGCTTTTACAATAAATGAAACGGTATCACCCATGAACAAGAATTATTTTGTACTATTTTCAACGCTTTTAGCAATGATTTATGCCATAGTATTGGCATTAACTACTTCAAGTATATTACTTGCTATCAAATACATGTTTGTTGGTGTATCTGGATGAAAGATATCAATAATTACATTAACTACACTTCTGCCTAATACATCCATACTTTCATTAACACTAAACCAAAGATAATTGTCGTCTACGTCGTTTCTAATCTTATTTTATTTATTGATCTGTTAAGAATATGTCTACCTACATATTTTGCCAGAAATCCTCTAAAAATTGCATTCTTAAGCAAGCTTCTTAAAATAATTATGAAAGTGTCCGTCGATCTATATATGGATCACGGTGAACTTCAACTTGAAGCGGGCTATTACTCTTACCTTTTTTTCAAAGTAATAGATTTTGCAAAAAAATCTCTGTACTACTAACTATTGAACAGCAATCGTGATTCTTAATCAAGACATTCATCAAATCGGCGTGAGAATGTTTTCTGTTAACCATTATGAGCCACAGTAAAAATTCTTTAACAAATAAAACTAAAAATGAATTGTTCGAAAGAAAGAAAAATTTATTTATTTTTACGTAAAACGTTTCGAAAAAGAACATTGTCATAATAGAAATAGTAATGGTAAATATTAAAGACTGAAGAATAGAATAATGAAAATTTTCCAACAAATAGAACTAAAAATGAATTGTAGCAATACCTAATCGAAAATACAATGAATAGATATCACAGAATATAATATAGAGAAAACTGAAACTAGTTAATGCTAAATCGAATAAAATAATTTAATAAAACAAAATAATGACTAAATTTAAATGAGAGGAAAAAAAAGGGCTCGTTGTAAATGGAGTCCGATATCTTCCTAATTACAATACATTAGAAAGTACGTAAATCGAGTCCCGTTTGTCGTCGAAGCGTTAGGTAAATTGAGTCCCAAGTACCTACACTAATGCCAACTCACTAATCGTTTCTAATTATTTCTAATTATATGGTAACTATGTTTTTCAAAGTTGGCATCACAAAATTCAGTCTCTTGGTCTATCGCGGCAGTCAAAGATCAAAATCAGAAAAGGCAAATTTTCTTAAATTCTTTTTTGGACTTCCATTTTTAAATCCTGAAGATGTATCAACAGTCTTCACTAACTATATAATGACTGTACTTCCCAATGACCGGCAACTAACTGAATTTTGCGATTATGTATTGGAAACATTTATATCAGAAGAGTCACCATTTCTCCGCGGGAGTGGGCTGAATTTTCGTGTTCTACAAACAGAACAACAAACACCTACGAACCCTTACATGCTAAACTTAATCGACAATTTAACAGCCTACACCCTAATATTTATGCATTTATTGAAGTGTTAAAAGGCATACAAGCAGAAACATACATTCCACTTAGAAGTAAGCCGACTAAGAAATCTAAAATAATCATTGCAAAAGAAACCTACTTGAGAAAAGCAATGAATGCTGTATGTAATAAGCAAATTACTCTTTCCCAATTTGTTAAAAATGTATCTTTTAAATTTCTTCCTGTTAGTGTTAAGTAACCCACTAGTTTTTTATACATAGGTATGTACAGAGAGATATTGTACATAATTTTGTAATTTGTATCTAAATAAATTATTCAGTGCCAAGGACTGTTTTATTTGTATGATTTTATTTTTCTGTCAACTCTATGATGGGACTCAATTTACGCTACTTATTTTTAAGTTTTTTATACATAGGTATGTACAGAGAGATATTGTACATAATTTTCTAATTTGTATCTAAATAAATTATTCAGTACCAAGGAATGTTTTATTTGTCTGATTTTATGTTTCTGTCAACTCTGTAATGGGACTCAATTTACCCTACTTATTTGTAACCCTGGGACACAATTTACGCACCCATATTTAATACACCGGGACTCAATTTACGCTTACCGAAAAATAGAACGGCAAAAATAACGAGCAAACAATATCTCTGATTCCTAATTGCAGATCAACTGCATAGGCGTGATAGAGACTGACGTCCATTCGCTTACAGGTTCAGAGACACGATTAGTTACTTTTAAAGCGACTTAGTATGTAACTCCTATGTCGCTTTAAAATTCATGATAATTATTCGATCATATCCCACAAATGCGAGTTACTCTTTACAATTAAAAAGTAATAAAAAGTATTGATTTTGTTCATGTACGTTATTAGTTTCAATCGCAAACTACAAGTCTTAATAATTATGAAATACTTATAAGACTAATATTTCTGTACGTTCTTTCTTTGTCTTTACCCCATTTTTTTAAGCTAAAGATACATTATCCCTCCACTTGTACGTTATAAGCAAAACGTCTGCTCTGTATATCAACTGCTGTAATTATTTCAGTTATAAATACTGAATAAAACTTAAATTATATGATTACTGCAGTTTTGTTAGCTATTCCGAAAATTAGAATAAATATGCATTTTGTAGAAAATAAATTTACTTTTATACTATTCGCAACATCAATAATTTTAGAAAGAATACCCCAAAATATTATTTAGCTTTTTATACTTTGTATATTGGTCATAATTTATGACAAATAAAATAATAGTTAATTTTAGTGATCAATAAACAAAGTATAATTAGCATGACGATGCATTTGTGACGGCTTTCCATAATGAATATAGATGATAAATATTTTTCGTTCTTAATTTTAGTTATAATAGATATCTATTCAAGTTGACCTCTAGGTCTATTTTAGCAACATTGACAACAGTGATTTGTTCTTTTTTTGTCACCGAGTATATTTATTGTTCTATTATAAAGTTGACTGTAAGCTAAGTGGGACACGATCTATAGCGTTCCAGTAAAAATAAGAGTCTACAGTTTGCTATGTTGTTAATAATAAATAATTAAATTTTCGTTGAAAAATTAGTATCTTTTTTTTAGAGAAAATTTGATAAAGAGTTGCCACTCTACGTAAAGAAATACATACATTCTGCTATTTGCGTAATAAGATGTACTTTGAATTCCTAAGGGCGTTTTAGGAATCCATAGTACATCTTACTACACGAATAATAAAATGCCCACTTGGCATCATACAGTTTTGGCAATTCATTTGAGGGTTTAGCAAGCATACTAACAATGTAACAACTGCAACATGCTGACGTAGATATCTGATAATAGTTTCAAGACTTCGTAAATATATTTTGAGCACTTTAATGGCTTCCTGTGCTAATTTCGCCCCAAACCATCATTCCTCGAGTAAACACAATCTGCCTTTCTACTCATTGACTTCAGCCTCATTGGGCCCACAATCAAAAACATGCGATATATGGAAGGTATTGTATAGTATTATCCTGTGGCCTATCTTTGCAAAAAAGAAGAACATTTCCAAACGATGCTATGTCGATCTCTAAACGCAAGCAATCTGTGCTCCTATTTTCTTATTTGATGGTTTTTCTAGGTCGTTCATTGCCTCTTCTACGAACTTGTTTACCCTTCTGAAATCAATCTCTTCAACAACGAGCAATTGTAGCATATTTCTTTGCATCCGTATTTCCGTATTTCGTGAAGTACAATACTGATTGTTTTTGAACTCTTAGCATTTTAATATATTAATTCAGAACTAATAAAAGAATAGCTAAACTACACTGATCTATAGTAAAGAAGAGAACGGCGAATTTTTTTCGTTAGAGTCAGATGAAAACGATACAAAGGTTTATTGCTTTGAAGTTTCAAACTAAATTGCTTTCTGTTAATGAAAAGATTTTGCCATCAGATCAGCCACGGTTAATTGCAGCAATGTAAAATTAAATAAAAAAATCGCCATAACTCATCCTTTCTGGAAAATAAAAGCACTACACGATAGTAAATTTCCGAACTCCAGTTTCTACAAAAATATTTCGGAATGCCACTTCTGAGACTAAACTGTATATGTATTTTTAAATGACGGCCATATTTGGCCTCCACTCATGATGTCGATTCCTAATTAAGGCAATTTTTACCTATATATGTAAAAATTTGTACGCGGAAAAATAGCAGCTAATTAAAAAAATAACGCCTTTACAAAAAGCAGCCGTGTATTACACGTTAGAATGAGATAGATCTGTTAGAAAGAGATAAATATAGCAAACTATCGCGTTGTTACTGATGTTGTTGTGGGGTGTCAGGAATGACCCATTTTCTCTACTACTAATACGAATTCACGTTATATGAATTACGCTATACGGGAGCGCTTTATACGAGAGTCCACTATATTTAGATTGTTTCAAAGTTGTTGTTATGTCAGTTGTGGATCTTCCTGCGAGGACAATACGACCGTGTTACTGTGATGAATTACCAGTGTAAAGGATATAAAGTTACTAAGTACCCTGTCTTGTGGAACACCTGTATTAATACGAAAGAATAACAAGAAAACAACATTTTTTTTGCAAAATTTTTTTTTATTTGTAATAAATACAGCCCCTTTTTATTAGATTAGTACTATATATACGTACATAAATGACACTGCTATTATGTGTAGGTTTAATTTAATAGCAAGGGGCTATCAATACAATTTCTTTATATTAATTCTTTTGTGCCGTACATAGAAATCTGGTGCTATATAATCTAAATAAAATTATTTCTACTTAGTAACTGAATTTTATGCATTTACATATTTAATTTTCCCACTAACACCACTTCTTACTCTTCCTCTTTTATTATACATATATGTATGTACTAGATACACGTGTGTGTAAATTGTCGTTTTTGCTATTTTACATATAATATCAACTAACAATAAATATACATTCAATTGAATATTTATGGTATTTCTTATGGAAATATATGTAAATGGAAAATATTAAAATTTTAATATGAAAATTTTGTAACAAATATTTATTAAGTAGCTCATACATTACATTGTATTCAGTACACGTCGCAACACAACACGTAAAATTGCCACTGATATATTCAACCAAATAGCATTAATTTTTTTAATACGGATCAGTAATTAATGAGCGTAGACAAGAAAACAAACTGTTTAGCAAACAATTACTAACGTGTTCTCTTGGTAACTTGCTACATTTAGTCCACCGATATTCGATAGTTTGCATTCCTTCAGGAAAGCAAGTTTTATTAAACAGTTCTATTTATTCTATTCTATTTATCATTTGACCTAAATCTGGTGCCCCCTAGCCAAGTTTTCAAGTTGGAAAAATTAAAAAACTCTGAGGGGACCAAATACGGAGAACAAGCTGATGTGAAATCAGCTCGAAATGTAATTCACACATTTTTACTATTGCAGCAGTTGAAGTGTAAACACATACACTTTCTTAAAGAAAAACACTCGTTTCTGTTGCGTGAGACCCTTTGCGTTGCACTGCATCTTGCAATTGATCGTAAACCATTATATTCATATGACGAGCGTCACATTTTACTGAACTGTCATGATATATGAAATCCCAATACCGCTGTATGAAATTAATAAGTTGCTATATCCTTTGTAATGATTTTATTTACGTAAACTTTTGCTCACGTATATGCGGTTGATTAAACCAGCAATACACATCCACCCTATAAATAACTAATACACAATTGCACGATATAACTCTAAATAAAAATATCCCACCCGACGCTAACCGAACTCCGTCCGATACGAGTTCGGCTAGCGTCGCTACTGTTCGCCCGCAAAATCGATCATTTCTGGACATGAATTAAATGTCAAACAAATATTTTCAACATTTATTACATTTTAGACATACAGATTATCATTAGAGTTAGCAAAAGAAAAATGTAATCAAGGAAAATTTTATATACTAGGTGTAAACAAAAACCCTTTGTTCATTAATTTTTCCTCTTCATTAAAAAAAATGGATATCGCAATACTATAATTTACTATATAATTAGATTATTTGTTACACAAATAGTTAAAGCTGATAATTATTTTTAAAATTATGAAATAAAATGTTCAAAAATAACCAAAAATAATTAATTTCTTTGAAATACTGAATAGATAATTAATTTTAGTTAATTTAAATGTAATAGATATGCGTTATGGAATGCACGCCTCCTTAAAGCAGTGAAGTATTAGAGTATTAATATTTAATTGTTTTTTGTTTAATGCAGCTTACTGATGTATAATAATTCAATATCATGGATAAAAACATTTCTAGGTATTTTGCATACATCATATAATCATCGTGGCATCAAATAAAAATTTATTTATTTGGTTTTACATTGAAAATCAACAATTGAAAATACTCTTTTTGTAACATAATTTGGAATAAATTTATCGGGAATAATACAGGACATATATTTATTATTCAAATATCCTCCACAGAAGTCCTGACAGAAATGAATCCGCATAAACTAGCGATTTAACACAGTCCCACAGAAAGAAGTCTAGGTGTATTAAATCGCGACAGTCAACGTCTCCTCCAGTATCTGAATTGTTTGATTGACAGTATGGTAAGTGGCATCGTTTCGTTAAAACTATATTTCATCAAAGTTGAGACCATTCAATTCAGGTCAAAAAATTCGGTCAATATTGAGTTCCATTCATATCATATCATCACGGGATTATCAACGTCGTAAAAAATCGAACTCGAAAATGAACTTCATGTATAAAGATAATTTGGCTGTATCTGTGACACAACAAGCGCGTTTAGTTTATGTCTCTGAGTTACATCAATCTTATAAGTACGTAAACACAGGCCTTTTCGCAAATTCGCCAGAAACTGGTGTTGGAATCGACGAGGAATTGACACATTTGGATCTTTACGAGCACTCTAACGTGCAATATTCTCTTCACTCCCTGTATCTTGGATATTGTGTAATGAATACATTTCCATGAAAAGTAGCTACGACTGGATGCTAATTTTGATAACAAATCTGAGTAATCTGTACACTTTGTTAAAATGAAACATGTATCTTTCCATGACAAAATGGTAGGCACAGATAAGTACAAATGCCAAAAAAAGCAAAGTTTGTACCTGCAAGAAGTCTTAATTTACAAGTACATGATCCCGACTAAGAAGTCTCTTATTTGTTCCTTATTTGTTTATATATTGATGTATCGAAAAAGTTTCTTCAAACTTCTTAGTATCGGATTTGATCATGTACTTGTAAATTAAGACTTCTTGCAGGTACAAACTTTGCTTTTTTGGCATTTGTACTTATCTGTGCCTACCATTTTGTCATGGAAAGATACATGTTTCATTTTAACAAAGTGTACACATCTTCATGTGAAACGAGTTATTGGATGAAGACCCAACCCAAACTCAAAAACAATTGGCAGAGGCATTAAATGTAGCCCAAGAAACGATTAGCCACCAATTACAAGCAATGGAAAAAATCCGAAAGATGGGAAACTGGGTGCAACATACACTGAATGACAGGCAAATGGAAAATCGAAAAATCGTCTGCAAAATGTTGCTTCAAAGGTATGACCGGATGTATTTATTATTTGTCATGACAACTTTGTAAATTTTATTTTATTTTTGTAAAGCAAACAAACAAACGTTTTGTAGGTAACATAAAAAATAAAATCTAGGAAATTAAAAAACTACCATTTTCACGATAATGAGGACGCGCACGATGAATACGCTCCAAAAGATGCTTCATTACACTAAGATAATATACAACATTGACTGTTTGACTAGTTGGTACAAACTCTATGTGCACTATACCTTTCGAATCATGAAAACAAATCAACTTTGCCTTCATTTCTGACTTTTCCAAACGGCTTTTTTTCGGTCTTTCTTCGCTTGGATGCGTTCATTAAAAGCTTTGACGCTTGGTCTCTGGATCATATTGAAAACACCACATCTCATCGTAAGTTACAATAGAATACCTAAAGTTTTCGTCCTTTCTTGAGTCTTTAATCAAGTCTGTACAATGTTTAATTCAGTTAATTTGTGTGGTACAAACCTTGCACAAATCTTTCTCCCAAATGCTATGTCAAAATGCGATGAATTGGATCTTTGGAAATATTTAATGCCCACGTATCGCAATGAGGATTTCGGCTCATTTCTGATAAATTCACCCACAAGTTCGATAATATTTTCAGTAATCACAGATTTTTTGCACCAGGATGTTCGTTGTCATGTCTGTACGACCGTCTTTAAATCGTTTATACCACTCATACACACTTGTACGTGATAAACACGCATCACCATATACTTTTTTCGTCAAATTAAACGTTTTAGTAAACGATTTACTGAGTTTAAAACAGAACTTGAAGTTTGCTTTTTATTCACAATTCATTTTACGACCAATGCCAAATACGCACAGTTACTTTATGCGCAATTTCTCTGCTTCTAGTGTCATAATATTTTGACATAACATTGGCGAAAGATCTACCTTACCGACACATATTTTTTTAATAGATAATAATAATTAAGATAACAAATGTTTGTTATGGGTGTAGTAGTGCTCGCGAATCACTTAAGAAACACCTTGAATTCTAACCGTGCTCGAATAGAATACTGCAACTAGTTTAGCAATATATATGACAACGATAAGATATTAGATAACAGTTTATTTTCGGATTACGCTTGGTTCCACTTACCTAGATATGTCAATAGTCAAAATTATAGCATATGGTCATCTGAGGATCCAGAAGTTTGCATCCTGTAAAGACTGAAGTTTGAGTTGACCTACCTTAACAACGCATATTTTTTGTAATAGATGGCGCCACTAAGAACTGCTATTCTAAAAAAGTTCGGTTTTCTCTGCAACATACTGTATATTACTGCTATTATTTTGTCTCCATTGACTACAACTACTGTTAAGATCAACGCCGTTACTCAACATTAACCATACAGAGCAATGAGTATACTTTTAATAGCATACTTTTGTGTGTGAAGTCATTTTCAAAAATATTAACTACATATTTTACGTTATCAATACTATTATTTTGTCCACTGCTGTACATATGATATTTCCCAAGTTAATAATAAATCATATACTTTGTACGTAAGTTTCACTTATTATAAACATTTGAAGTCATATAATTTTAAGTTGTACTTAAGTGAAAACTCTAAACACAATAGATTACAATTTATCGCGTCTTATAAACTACAGAATATAAGAAAAGTGTTCATTGCGGTTTTGGGTATCCCTCACGGAAAATTCGCAATGTCTACAATCTAAAACCAGCACAAAAGGAATGCTATTGTAATGATTTTACGAAATTCGTAAATCAAACGATTTAATTCTTCATCGCAGTTGGGGGCAAATTTCTTCTGTTTGCTTTTATTCTGAACGCTCTTTTAACAATAAATCTTCCATTAATAGGCTATACGGCACATATAACTCGGTTCTGTAAAAAAATGAAAATTTATGTTTCTATCGTATGTTAGACTAAAAACACCAAATAATAACATTTTATGTCTAAGTTATTTTTTACAAAAAACGATAAACGTTTTTGTATTGTTTCAAAGAAAAGATGCTTGTCATATTTACATTTTCAACGGTAAGAATACCTTAATTCCTGTTTGTCCGACCTTGTCTGTCGGCAGCAGTTTAATACGTTTTCTCTCTTACATAAAAATAACTCAGTGTTTTCATTGCCGACTACAATGTTTTCGTTAATCTTAATGACATGTTTACTTTCGTTTTAATGTCTACTTAAAATTGATGATTCATTTTTACAATCTAAATAGCATTTCATTATAACACTAATAAAAATTAAATTTTATTTTCCTATTAAGTTTCCATTAATGTTATTTTTGCTTATTTGTAATAAAATTATAATTGTAGTGTATCCTTCTAAATACATAATTTACTTTTTGTGTCCATTAATTCCTTAAGTCCGTTTCAACCAAAATATATTTTTTTATTAATATACGGTGTATACACAGCGAGGATGTGACTTGTTATGTTTTCGCAAAACTATTTTATTCAAGGATACACCAGTATTTCATTGTTCATTGGGGATATCAAGCACTACGCCCTTGTTTTAATTTAGACGGCCAAGCCGAGCCTCTGTAGTTCGCACAGAGGCTCGGCTTTTCGTGTTGTTACTCATGGAAACACGACAAAATTACACCAAACAAACAAGACACCAAGACAAAAGAAATAGAAGACAGTAAGCGAGAGGCTCTAAAGTTGTAAAACAAGAACCAACATCTACAGAAATAATATATACAGCTATGAAGGCCGTAGGGAAAGTGAATTTGATATGCGATGGGAAAATTCGGCCAGCTTAGGTTAACCGGATTCCTGCTTTTTGTTTTGCTAAAATATGAAATTTTATTATCGAAAATAGTTTTATTTTCAATATATTCTTGAAAATCACTGCACTTTTGCATTCGTTTAAACCAATCCGAAAAGCATTGCTGCCACTGTGAAGGCGGTGTCTCTAATATATGAGTTTTGAATGCCTCAACTGCCTCTTCTGGCGTAGGAAACCGTTGACCACGAAGTTTATTCTTCACGCGTGGGAACAAAAACCAATTCAATGTTCTGCCCGGTCAAATATTCAATTATTTGAACCGACCTGTGAGTGCTCGCATTGTCATGGTGGAGAATGATCTGTCGTTTTCGGTTTGTTTTCCTTATTTCTTCAAAAACTTTTGGCAAACAAATAGTTGTGTACCATTCGGAATCGACTGTTCTACAACTTTCTAAAGGCACGGTTGCAACGTGACCGGTCTTTCCAAAAAAAAACAAGCGACCATTTGTTTAAATGTGCTTCGAGCACGAACAACTTTTGTTGGTTTTGGCTCATCTTGGAACACCCACACAGTCGACTGCTGTATACTGTCGGGCTCATACGCAAAGATCCAAGATTCATCACCTATGAAGACTTTATAAATGTTCTTTGAAGCACCGCCATTGTACTTTTTGTGCATTTCTTGGCACCAATCGACGGGAGTCCTTAACGGCTAAATGTTCATGCAAGATTTTATACACGCTGGTGTTTCTAATACCTAGAGATGCCTTGATCTCACGGTATGTCACATGACCGTCTTGCGTTATCATTTCAGACATTGGATTAATGTTTTCCGACATAACATTTGTGGGACGACCAATGATATACTTTAATTTTCGATGGTGCTTCATCACAATATAAAGAATTCAGTTCGTCGATGCATTCTTGTTGAGATAATCCACGCCGAAAGTTATGGAAAATAATTGCACGAAAATGTTCGCGGGTTAACTCCATTTTTTCGCTGACATAGAATTTTCAAGTTACTGTCAACAATAGAAATAGCGACCGGATAATAAAACTGTCAAGGTAAATATATTGTCAAAAATGACAAACTGCACGATGCAATCATCAGATCGGAGGCAACGGAAACAGTGTTGTCAGTTCCCGAAATATAAACCGCTACCCTCGTATAACCCCTTTCCACATTAATTTTCGTATTCTGTAAATGTACTTCGACAACTAAGTTCTTCAGCAGCACCGTCGAAGGCCAAAACGCACGCGAGAGTGAGTTTTGTCTTACGACGAATATTGTACAAAAGAGGAAAAGAACTGCAATCATCTTTAAATCATTTTTTATTAAACTATGCTTCTTGTTTTGCTAAAATTAACTATTTAGTTAATTAACATTAAAAAATTCAAGAAAATCGTTTGATATTTTCTTAGTTTTTAATTATAAACGCAAGAAAAACTCTAAACAATTAGGTTATCATATCTATATATATATATATATATATATATATATATATATATATATATATGTATACATATATGTGCAAATGTGATGACTTAATTGTTTAGATTTAAATTTTATGTTAATAATAATATTAATGTTGCATTCGATTGATCTATTGATGTTATAATTGTCATATACAATTAATCTGGTACGTAGACTTCCGCGGTCGTGGTCCATGCTATCTGCTTCTGGACTTCTGGGCTGGAACCGCGTCACTCGTATATCTGAAACTAGTTTCAGTGCAGTAGTTGAGCCCTGAAGAGGTCCCATACAAATGGGCACGAAACGTTGGCAAATATACAAGTGACGCGGTTCCAGCCCAGAAGCCCAGAAGCAGACATATAAAATTTTGTACCATCATCAGATTACATTAGGTTTTTATGTTAGTAGAATAATCTTGACAATGACTAATATAAATTTAATAAGTTCATCGTCATCTTCAAGTATTCTAAACTGTCATTAATTTAAAAAAATCAATATTGCGGAGTGAATATATATATATATATATATAAGGAATAAATACAATCAGTGAAAAGAATTATTCGTATAATACGCACATTACTATATCTGCACGAATGTAAACTCTTCTACCTTCGGAAAATAGTGTGTTTTTGTACTATGTTATGAATCAGATATGCTCAGAATGCCAAAGTTTTGTTTACATAAAAAGTTATAAAGAATATTGTACATGAATTCGGCGGATATTTTTACGAGCATACGAGCATAGTTTGGCAAGTAGTGAGAATGACACATAGGTGGCGCTTTAATTGGTAAAACAAATGCACTGTAATTTAGGTTCCCTATTTATATGTTTACATTCCGATATTTAGATAAATCGGTTGATTAGTTTATTTTTGACAGCTGATTGAAAAAGAAGCAACACGTCGTTTTGTTAAAATGGAAAAAGCAGAGTATCGTGCGGTGATTAAATACTTCGTAATTAAGGGTATGAAAGCTACCGAAGTAAAAGATGAGTTACGGGAAACATTAGGTAAGTTCACTCGTTTGCGCATTTCCAATGAGTGTTTGGACCTTTATTAGCGGAAGCCGGTTGATTTTTGTAGGCGATTTGTTATTTGCGATGAAACTTGGATACACTACAGTACACCCGAAACTAAACAACAGTCGAAACAATGGTTAAAACGTGGTTCTGCACCTCCAAAGAAGGCGAAAGCCACTTTATCGGCAAACAAGGTGATGGCATCAATTTTTTGGGATTCAGAGGGCATTTTGCTCATTGACTACCTTCAGAAAGGTGCCGCAATAAACGGACAATCTTATGCAGAACTTCTACAAAAATTAAATGTTGAGATTCGTGCTAAACGCCCAGGAATGGCAAAGAAAAAGATTCTGTTTCACCAAGACAGTGCTCCCTCTCATACCAGCACAATTGCGATGTCCAAAATCCACGAGTTGCATTTCCAATTAGTACCGTATGCGCCTTATTCACCGGATCTAGCCCCTTCCGACTTCCACCTTTTTCCAAAATTGAAAACGGCACTAGGTGGAAAGAAATTTTCGTCTAACGACGAGCTTATCATCTTCGTAAATGAGTATTTTGCAAGCCTTCCGTTGGAATAAATGTATTGCTCTTTTAGGAGAATATATTGAAAAATAAAAATTATTTTGTATTTAAAAAATTCGTTTTTCTTTTCCATTTTCACTACTTGTCAAACTACCCTCGTATTGTAAACTTTTTTGTGGTATCTACTGCACCTAAATACATTAAAATTTCTTTCATAATTTTGTAAACTTGTAACTACAAAAAGAAAGATCACTATCATCGACTGCGAACGATTTGAAATGGAAATATGCTATCTGCTTTGAGAAATGTTCATTATTTCAAAAATTGTTGTTAATGATTAACTAAAAATAAATGTAAAAGCACTATAAACAACTACAAATGATTCTGGACCATACAATACTTTTTATGAATTTCTTATTTATAAATATATTCTCAGTAAACGAAAAACCACAAGCTAAAAGCTATTAGTTACAAGCGATTTTAAGTAAGACTGCGTATTCGTTTTTAGGATATAGAAAATTGGGGGGCAACTCTTCTTGAATTTTTTATTTTTGATGAACTGGAAATCTACAAACGAAAAGGGATTCACTGCAAAACTACAAATAAAAAACTGCCGATTTTATAAAAAGAAAAATTTTATCCCAAATGTAACGGTGTTCTAATATGTACATAGGTATATAATGTTGCCACCAAAATACAAATAACATGATTGTATCATAGATATTACAACTTTTAACTTTTTATCTTAACGTGATATCAATACGTATGTACGTACATATATTATGTATATACTTACGTATGTAAATATGTATATATGCATACGTATAGTAGTACTTATATCATGTCAAGAATATCAAGTAGATATTTATCAGCGTATTTCTATCTGAAATGACAAACTTCGAATGAAATGATTCCGTAAAGATTAGAGTAATTTATAATGCAGTGTCAACGCAATTTATTTGCTTTACATTAAATTAAATATGTCTAATCTAAATAACTTTCATTGTTTGTGTAACACGATCGAAAGTGGGCAAAAATGTCCTGGAAAACAGATCATACGTGACTATCGTTAAAAGCGACGATACAAAAATATCTATTTACATTCAGGCATTTAGAAAATAAAAACATATTGATTGATTTCTATCGCGATCATTATTTTCCAAGTAATTAAATGACACATGTCGATTGCAGTAATCTTGTCTGTTATTTCGTTGTTGGTTTCAATTACAGTAATATACAGACTATCCCGCTGATGAATTTTTTTCTGTACACAACAGGAACAAATAACCGTTTCATGACATTTGTGTTTATGACACGTTCGCAATAAACAAACGACAATATGCTAACGGCATATCAATTTTAGTAAATAATAACAATAATAGACGAGACGATACAATAGACTTTCGAATTATCATGGAAAACGCGTTTCGCATATATCTTTTATTGCGACATTCAAAAATATATAAAAACACATATATTCATGTGCAAATAAAAAAAAAATTTCTTCGTTAACAAAAAAAATAAATTTGAATTATTATAAAAGCATTTCTTCAGATTTGATTGTTATTCCAAAACTTTATTCAAACATCTTGGTATTCTAAATTGATAATTCTTACTAAAATATATATTATACATATAATATATACACACATTGTGATCTTGCTATTTGTCATTTAATATTCTATTAAACCTCCTTTGGCTTAATTCTTCCTGGTGTGCTGTTAATACAAGACTTTTTCACTTGTAGTTCTATATTCCTTTGCCAATTTCTATGAATCTTTTCTGTCAAAATCGTAAATATTTGATTGAGACATCTGCATGTGATGTTTTCTAGGACGTCCATACATTTTCGCTAGGGTTTTCGGACAAGGGCAATGTTATGCGCTTCAAAAAATACTCCAATCGACTTCGACCACGTTGCCTCATCCTACACGAAGGAGTATAGTCCTCCTTGTGTAGAGAGTCCAGAAAAGGCAAAAATACAATTTGAATAACTTTTGGATATTGTATTTGATTAGTTGACACCTCCACAAAATACAGTACCCATTGCTGTTATTCATGACCAAATCATGATGCTTGGTGGATGCTTAATTTTTTCTGCACAGCTTCGTCACTGTAGCGTTCGTTTGTCTTCGTTTGACGAATTAAAAACACTTCCTGTCATCGCTTCAAGCCGCGATTCATCGATAATGATTACCTATCGCAAATGGAATAACCCTAACAAAAATTGGATTTATTGATATATTCACGAAATGATTAATTAATGACAAAATTTGTTTTTATTTACCTTTTCCAAATTTTCAATCGTAAATTTTGCGTGCTTTTCGCTCACTGCCAACAAGCTTTCTTCATGTTTGCTGTCAGTATGGGTTTCGTCTTTAATAAAAGATTTAGATTCTACCAAATTAAAACAAATTAAGTGTTTAAGAACATTTATTCCCCACGGCGAATACGGTCACGCGAAGAAACTGTTGGAACATATCTGGGCGAATACTTAACCAATTTAATCCATTTTGTACATCTGAATACTAAAAACACTGCTTAAAATAGTGAGTGTGTATTTACAATTATTATCTGCTAAACACCTACTTCGAAGCACGCACCGTTGACCAAGCGCTCGAAATGCCAACTCTGATGATATATATTTCTTGAAAATAACACAACAGTAAAAATTCAGTCATTGATTTGAGTACTGTAGAATATACAAAACGCTTACTAGGCCCCAGCGTTAATAATACCGAATTGCATCCACTTTTATGTTTATTACTTATTATTTCTGTACGTATTTTTTTCAACAGAATAGCTGTACTTTACATACGCACAAATCTGAACATGAATTAATCATTTATAAACGAAGAGGCATGTTAAGCTAATATAGGAGTATACTTCTGACTTGTTTGCCAACAGTCAGGACTAGTAAATATTTGTTTATGAATTCACTGTACGAGTATAGTTTAAATTTAGATATTGTTTTAGTAGTAAATACACCCTCTCATTCTGCGTGCAAAAGAGACGAAAGGTTTCATAAATTTATTCGGACGAAATTTTATTATAATCTTTGTGCATTTAATTGCAAGTAACGAAATAATTTGTTGATATACTGAATAAAAGGAAATGTCAAATTTCGCTAATTGAAAATTTCGTCTACGAAATAAGTGGATGGATCAGTAACTGGTGAGCCTAAAGAAGAAACCACAAACGAATTAACTCGTTATATTTATTCCATCGATACTCAATTTTTTTTCATTCTTTCGGAAAAATAAGCTTTAAGTAAAGTAAACTATTCGAAATATATGTTAATTTCAGTGACAACCTATTCGTTCGACCCAAATTTTTGGTCAATGAGCCAAATTTCAGAGTTAACAAAAATAGGCCGAGGGGGCGTAATCTGGCAAATAAACTGGTCCACCCTCACTTCAATGAGATATTTGTTGAACGCGTTAAACATAATGCTATTCATATTTATACTATACATATTTTATGAACGAATTCCAAACCCGAGTAGGATTTAATAATTATTTGCAGAAATAAAAAAGTTAACTAATAAATGAATTAGTTTATTAATTTGATATGTGAAACATTCAACATTTTTTGCATACATAGAAAAAAGGTAACGATTTGACTTAAATGGATACATACATATATATATATATATATATATATATACGAATTTTTTTAATACAAAATAATTTTAATTTTTCAATATATTCTCCTAAAAGATCAATACATTTATTCCAACGGTGCTCCACTGCCCTTATGCCACCTCTAAAATGCGATTCCAGAAGGCTTACAAAATACTCATTTACGAAAATGATAAGTTCGTCGTTAGACGAAAATTTCTTTCCATCTAGTGCCGTTTTCAATTTTGGAAAAAGGTGGAAGTCGGAAGGGGCTAGATTCGGCGAATAAGGCGCATGCCGTACTAATTGGAAATGCAACTCGTGGATTTTGGACATCGCAACTGTGCTGGTATGCGAGGGAGCGTTGTCTTGGTGAAACAGAATCTTTTTTTACCATTCCTGGCCGTTTAGCACGAATCTCAACATTTAATTTTTGTAGAAGTTCTGCATAATATTGTCCGTTTATTGTGGCACCTCTCTGAAGGTAATCAATGAGCAAAATACCCTTTGAATCCCAGAAAATTTATGCGATCACCTTGTTTGCCGATAAAGTGGTTTTCGCTTTCTTTGGAGGTGCAGAACCACGTTCTAACCATTGTTTCGACTGTTGTTTAGTTTCGGGTGTACTGTAGTGAATCCAAGTTTCATCGCGAGTAACAAATCGCCTACCAAAATCAACCGGATTCCGCTTATAAAGGTCTAAACACTCATTGGAAATGCGCAAACAAGTGAACTTTTGATCAGTCGTAGGCAATCGCGGCACCCATCTTGGCGAAAGCTTGGAAATGCCCAATTCTTTCGTTAAAATGTGGTGTACGCGTTCTGTTGAAATGTTTACCATGTCTGCTATATCTCTCACTTTGAGTCGTCGATCTTGCGTAATAATATTTTGGATTTTTATAATCATTTCCTTAGAAGTCATGATTTTGGATGCTCCAGAGCGCGCTTCATCAACGCAGCTTGTTCTACCACGTTTAAATTCATTTACCAATCTACTTATTGTGGCGGATGATGGAGCAGATTCACCTAATGTTTCCCGTAACTCACCTTTTATTTCGGTAGCTTTCATACCCTTAATTACGAAGTATTTAATCACCGCACGATACTCTGCTTTTTCCATTTCAACAAAACGACGTGTTGCTTCTTTTTCGATCAGCTGTAAAAAGTAAACTAATCAACCGATTTATCTAAATATCGAAATGTAAACATATAAATAGGCAACCTAAACTACAGAGCATTTGTTTTACCAATTAGAGCGCTACCTATGTGTCATTCTCACTACTCGTCAAACTATCCTCGTATATATATCTAATATGTATATTATTATGTTATTTCAACAATAACAAGACATAAGAAGTATTCACTTTATAACTGGCATTTAAAGAATACAAAATTACATGTTACGAAATTTAAGAACACCGTGCACAATTAATTGTTGCAATAAATAATTAAAAAAACTTACTTGTGGTAAAAGAACAAATAATGCTTAGTTTCATAAATAAATATTGGCAATTCGTATTTCTTACGTCGATATAAAGTAAAACCTTATAATGGGTGTCCCAAAATTAACGCAAGATTTGAATTTGTCGCCCCATACGAGTGGGTACGAAACGTCGGCAGTTATACCAGTAACGCGTTTCCAGCCCGGAAGCCCAGAAGCATATATTCTGTTCTCATAATGGTTTTCATCAAAATATTTGTATATGTGGTGCAAGTTTAAATAAATTTGCCATCAAGTTAGTTTAGAACCTGAATTTCTCAACTGAACTCAATTTTTTTATATACTCAATGACATTAGAAGTGTTACACCTAGAAGGAATAGTTTTCTGGACGTGATTTTTTGGTAATATGATAAGCTCAAGTCAAGAATGAAACGATCAGATTTCTAAGAAATTTTATTAACATTAATTTGAAAAAAAATCAATAATGTACCCCGTAGCTGTAGACACTCCTGTACACGTCTAGGCATCGACAAAATAAGATGGTCGATGTCTGCTTGTGGCACCTCGTTCCAAGCAACTTGAACTTGGTGGATTAACTGTGCCAGAGTTTGTGGAGGATGGTTCAAATTGGTCAGTCTTCTCCCCATTTAAATCCGATGAATGGAGTGGCCACGGCAAAACATTAACGCCAGCTTCTCGTAGAAAGTCCATAGTACGACGAGCAATATGTGGACGCGCGTTGTCTTGCTGAAAAAGGACGTGTGGACGGCCATCTAGATAAGGCAATAAAGTGGTTTGTAGGACGTCATCAACATAACGCGCAGCTGTCATACTGCCCCGAATAAACAGAAGAGGTGATCGGCTTCCATATGCAATAGCCCCCCAAACCATTACTCCAACAGTCCTGTGCACATGCCTCTCAACAGCAAATCCAATATCACGTCGCGCTCCACGACGGCGTCTTACCCTCTGACGGCCATCATGCATGCCTAGGCAGAATCGCGATTCGTCGCTGAATACGACATTATGCCATTCTGCTTCCCAATGCTGCCGTTCTCTGCACCAGTCCAAACGTTGACGACGATGTTCTGCAGTCAAAGGGAGGACTAATCGTGGACGGTATGAAGCAAGTCCAAAAGCTCGAATGCGGCGATATAATGTTCGCATACTGACAATGCGACCTTCTACACCAAACCATTGGTCACAGAGTTGGCGCGTAGTAGCAAAACGGTCTCGCAGAGCTAGTAGTCTGAAGTGCCTGTCTTGACGCTCGGTACGCCTCGGTTGACCTGTTGGTCTGTTTCGTGTTCCTCTACCTTCTTCTGTCCACACCCTACACACACGCATTATCGTCATTGCAGTGGAACCAACACGGCGGGCAATTTCGCGGTAGGCCAAACCGACTTCTCTAAAAGGAACAATTCTACCCCTGTCAAAATCACTAAGATGGTGATATTGTTGACGCCTTCGAATTGGAGGCATTTTGTTACGCTTAACAGAAGTAGGCGAAGACACAATAACTGAAAAAAAAAAAACTTGTACTTATCAGCTCTGATAAACTGTTTTCTTAACAACTCAATAAAAGAAAAAAATTTTTTTTTGCAAAAACTGTCAAACATAAAACGATACAATTGTTATCATAACAAGCTGTCAATATAGTCATTCTGTTGTCAAAAGCACAATTCCAGGAAATTGTTCCTTCTAGGTGTAACAATTCTAATGTCATTGAGTATAATTAACATAATTCAGACCAGTATACGCTCTGAACCTATCTCTTTAAATTTAGGTATTAAATGATAGGGTTTAATGTGATAATGTAAGATGCACTTACATTTTTATAGTTATTTACTTTAAAAATAGTAATATATACTTCAATGATAATTTTTTAAATAAATTTAGAAAAAAATAAGGTAGTACTGGGTTACTGTACTTGAATATTTAAATGAAAATCATTATTAAGAAAAACCTATTCAACAATGTTCATTTAGTAATAATGAATAGCGGAACATATATCAGGTTGATAGGAAAGTTCGTACAGATTTTTAAGACAAAATTTTTTTGTTAATAATTGCTTTAACCTAACGACGTCTTCCTGTTTCTCTAGTAACTTCATGATTCATCTTTTAAAGAAGGCTTGAATTTTTTTCTGTAAAAAAGCTTTATAAATAGTTTTGTAGAAATTCCAATGAAGCGAAATTCGTAGCATTGAATGAGTTCTATCGATACCGCAATAAAATATATTGTTATGTATATAGTTGGATGGTTCAATGTCGGTGGAATCTGGTGGAGGAGGCAAAACATCCTATCTCAGCTTAAATTACAAACTTATGATCTAAAAATGTGTTGAAATACATCTTGCAGCTTCTGGATACTTTCTAATTATTATCTTCATTTCTTCTAACTGAAAGCAATCTTATTTGAATCAGTACTTTGGTTTCATAATGTATAATTCCTTTCCAATTCCATCAAACGCAAAACATAATCTTATTTTGACGAAAACTTCATGTTAATGTGGATGGATATGATTCACTAGTTTTGCTCGAAGATTTCAAATTATTATAAATAATCTATTTCTGGTCACCAGTCGCTAATCGGTTCAAGAATGGATTGGTTTAAATATCGTTTTTTTTAAATCACACCAAACTTATGTGGACTGTTGATTGGCCTATATTGTCTACCTGTGAATTTTCGTGTTTTGATTTACGATTCTTAATCAACTAAATAAGCTATTTGGTCGATTTCTGTAGAAATTAGTCAAGCAAAACTGAGAGCACCGTTGGTATTTATTTTCCTCGAATTAGGTATAGAAAACCACCTTCCCTTACCGAGTCTTCTCCATATATAGCACTATTTTTCTTTTAGCTTCACTTACACTTTTACCTTTGCGGAAATAAAGTGCAACAATGCTACGAAAAAACGCATTACATTCATTTATTTTAAGTCACCTTGTAAGTATACCACTGTTAAACACCTGAACAAGTTTGAGCAAGTTATCCCGAAGATTATAACTTAACGCCATCTGCAGTTAAACCCGCACGCACTTTTATTCACACAATACTTATTTTGTAACTGAATACATATCTTTTCTTGTTCCTCTTCCAAATATAGTCTAAATTAAAATTGCTTTCTTTACTTATTTTAAATTTATTCATCGTTTTCTATATTAATGCGTAGAAATTCAATTGTTATTGAAGCTTTCACAGCGGCCGTAGAATATAAAATATCGTATAAAATTAGAACTAAAGTGATTAAAACAATATATTAGATTACCATGTATTGAGTATTCGAAATTTTTTTAATACTCCACCATCTGTATAAGTGCTTTTTATTTAGTACAATACAATAAAGGATATATAAACCATGCAGGTGAAACAACACGTCACATATCTTTTATTTTACGAATTGCTGTCCCCCTAAAATCATTGTATTTAGTTTACCGTCCGTAACAAATAAGTTAGCAGTAGATGAAAGAAAATAGAATGAGTTCGGATTTAGACAGCGGCGTTTATTGGGGAAGTGTGATCTAATATTGCCGGCATACTTCAGAAGTTCACCCTTATCGAAAAAGGGGAGGAAACAAGCGAGTATAAATTACCGTCTGCGGGATGATTTAAAGGGCAGATTACGAGAATCCTGGGAAACGGATTAATTACACTACTTATACGCCTACAAATGTTCCGTATTTTCCGCACATCTCCCATAGATTGCGGTTTTAATCAAGTTCAAATTGTCGAACAAAATAAACAAATTAAACGAAGTTTCGTTTACAAAGAAAATAAGAAGGAAAATTTGCATTTATTTGACTATATTTACATGTTAAATATATTAAAAATAATTTAAATGTATACTGGGTTATCTATTTATTATTATGATTAATAAATGGTTATAAATCACCTTCGTAATTATTAAAAAGGAATCCCCTACTTAAATAGAGTTAATCTTGTCTATTATATTTAAATGAAATTATAGAAATAAATGATAAAATAGTTGTTTAATTAAAGCTTAATATAAATTGTGATTGACTTCAAGTAAATTTCGTTTTATATCTGAGGATATCGTACTAACATTTCCGTTGTTTGTTAACGAACTCTTTTATATTTTCTAATCTATTTGGGGGCACGCGTCCTTTATCTATACAGGCAAATCAAACGAAACTGAATTTGAAAATTATTGTCTGTTGTCAAGGTACTATGAATTACGCCGATATTGCGGACATGTAAACCTTTAAATTTTAGACACCACCTTGACTGCCCTTATCTAACATATTTTCGCTTTAAATTATCGTAGCAGTATACGAGGCATATTTTTAGAGTAAGATCTCTTTAATAAGCGGTAGTATCTTAAATTTCGCAGGTTTACGCAACCTTCAACAAGAATAAGGAAACTATAAAATACTAATAAAGCAATAATACGCATATATAGAAATATAAATAAATAAATATAAATAACAGCGTTTAAATGGGCGGAATAGAAACAACAATCACGT
The DNA here is from genome assembly GCA_031893035.1 of Dermolepida albohirtum. Taxonomy (NCBI): domain Eukaryota; kingdom Metazoa; phylum Arthropoda; class Insecta; order Coleoptera; family Scarabaeidae; genus Dermolepida; species Dermolepida albohirtum. The sequence goes on from JAVIWB010000776.1 coordinate 53,010, forward strand.
CGGATCGACTATACCTTACAATAAGCGTTGTATTACATTAGCTCTGCAACACAAACGCCATTTAATAAATACCTCCAAAGGGTAGAAGTACATGTTGTAAAAATAGCGTCCCTATGATCAGGACGAGCACATACTGGGAAGTATTTGCCAGAAAAGAAGTGGGAACGCTCTCTCAACACATACTTTACTCTAGCGGATAAGTCGTAATTGCATATTATTTGAAAGGAAGGTCACGTCAACTCTTGTAAATGCATCTTCCTCGATTGAGTTTTATTTCATTTCTGATTTTGTTTTGCTTTGTTCAACATATTATTTACTTTGTATTTTGACTATTAGTTTTTTTCTTCCGTTTTGCCACATTAGTGATTGTTTCTTTCTTTTTCCAAAAAAGTTTGTTATAGAACAGCATCATCTTGGTCTTAGCACCAGTGAAATTATATACCTATTTCAAATTAATTTGAGCGTTCTATAGTTTTTGAAGTTGTACGTCACATCATTAATAACTTTCTAAAGAATGGTTCTCTTTACTTTACTTTAAACACAAAATAGACAAGAAACCACAAAACAAAAAACTAGCTTTAAATCTGTAATACTGACGTAAAGCAACCATAATTATTTTCCCAAAAAATATTTATTTACAAACGAAACTTTAACTGATTTCCTTTAACTGATACTCATAATCCAAGCGTTTCAGAATATTAGTCACGATAAATAATCACCTTATTTATAACGTTAGAACAAGCACAGCATCCACGAAAATTAAATATTTGAACTAGTTCCTTTGGCAACGTAATTGGTCCATATTTCATAAAAGAACTTTAAATGCCGCAAAATAGCGCAACTTCAGCTTTACGAAATTTAAAAGACACTAACATTATTAAAACAGGATGAATGTCCAACTTAATCTATTGTAGCTGTCAGAGAATATTTACCTTCATTGACAATAGATTATTAACTAACTGAACCAATATTCATTAGACTCCTTGATTTATCCACAAATAATTTACTTTTCCGCGGGTTATCGCAAAACATCAATTTATGACCTTTTAGAAAACAGACTTAATAATGTAGGAGAATTGCGAGCAAGGGTTATAAATTGTATGTACAATTGTTCAAAGAAGGTTTTACGATAGATTAGGATACTACTTATGCCGTACGGCCATAAGCATGTACCATCTTTTATGCATACTCATCTCATGCTAACTTTGAATCGAAGAATTATTAATTTGTAAATAAGAAAGCTTATAATATTTGCAAAATCCATGTTCATGGAACAATTAATGAAATGATGAGAAGAAGGTTCCGACTGACATTCGTTTCGTCAAAAAATGCAATTATTCTAAAGTTCTATCTCATAAACATTACTATTACAGTCGTAAAATCTGACAATTCATAAGTATTACTGAACATTTTAGCAGTTTAAATCGCGATGATATCCACTGCCTACAGAATACTTGGTAAACCTTTGCTGGGCAGGAATTCTGGCGTAAACGAAATATTTCAAGAATATGCAATATCTAATGATCACATACGAACTTTGCTGAAGGAAATAAATGCAACAGCAACAGAAAATCTGTAGATGTACTGTATATACTATTTCAAACGAAATGCTGGAAACAGTAAGAGTACTCAAGACACGGTTTTAGTTTAGAAAGGCGTGTAGTATCAAAAATATTCCCTGGAATAGTACGAAAGAGAAATTTTAATCCTAACCTAGTTACTTCGTCGTTTACAGTCATTAATTTCAACATTGTTTTAAAAAATTTTTAAATAAAATAATAAAATTGAAATCGCTCTTTGTATTTTGCGAAAATCTCTTTATTGATGCAAATATTTTCAGTAAATAAATAAATTTAAAAGATACTTTACAAAAAAAGATAAAAAATCAATTATAAATGTCATGGTGTTAATCAATGTCATTTTGATTTTATTGTTTACCTTATACTTACGCGACTACCTTCTATTGTTTTAGTAAAAGCAAATATTTTATTTATTCTAAGATAAGTTAAACTACACATTAAATAAAGTGGATACTTTGTCCAGTTGTCGTTTCTAGGTATCTCATTTCAAATAAGAATTTATTTTCAAACAGATTTCATATTTACTAGCATGTTGTTTCACATACGCAAAGACATATTTTTAAACAACTACAGAAATCAATTAAAATTGCAACAACATAATATCATTTTGTTGTTAAAGTATTTTAAATAACATGTGCGTATTTATAAGATAATGTTTTAATAAGTGATCTAATTGTAGATCATTAATATCTTTAGAGAAAGACTACATTGAAAAACAGACTAACAAAAACATGATGCTATTCTATTTTTATCATAATTTACATATATTCATTTAGGGAATAACGATTGTAATAGTTAAGGGGAATTGTTCGAATTAAGACCCAAAAATATGAATATATATATATAGAAAAAGTAATTAGGTATTATCAGTTAGTAAGTACATTTGGGTATTGAGAACCGACTACATATACAGGGCGACCACGGGAAGTATTAACATTTTGAAAACAGCAAAACGGTGTTAATTTTTTAAACAAAAAATATATTTACTTTTCTGACATGTTTGTTAGGATATGCCATTTAATTGAACTTGCAAAAATAAGGTCAGGAAGGTGACGGCCGTCTTCTCTGATGCAGTTTTCAATTCTGTTGAGGAAGCTCTGCCATAGTAGTTGTAGTGTCTTCTCGGTGATTAGTGCCACCTCTTCACGAATTGCCTCTTTCAAATCTTCCAAATTACGAGGTTTGCGTTGAAAAACTTTCTCCTTCAAATGTCCCCACAAAAAAAAATCGCAGATGTTGAGGTCGGGAGAACGAGGAGGCCAGGGCACATCTCCAAATCTTGAAATGACATGACCTGGGAACAAGTTTCGCAGCAACGTCATCGAAACTCTTGCTGTGTGTGCAGTAGCTCCATCTTGCTGAAACCATATGCCCTGTTGCAAGTTGAGCATCTGCAGTTATAAGAAAAAAAAATGTTGATCATACGCACGTACCGATTCGCGTTCACTGTCACCGCAACTCCATCCTCTTCAAAAAAGAAGGGGCCAATAACATATTGTCTCGACCCCGCACACCATACAGTCACACGAGGCGAATGGAGGCATGAAGCTGTCTTGGGTTTTCCTCTGCCCAGTATCTGCAGTTCTGTTGGTTCACTGTCCCATTTAGGTAAAAGTGAGCTTCATCGCTCATGAAAATCAGAACGTCAGGCTCATCGTGAAGGAGAACTTGCATTTGAGTAACGAAATCCAACCGTTGGGGGTAGTCAGTTTCTCTTAACTCCTGTACACACACAATCTTGTAAGGATGAAACTTGAGATCCCGTTTCAAAATTTTTCAGACCGACTCACGTCCCATGTGTAATGAAGATGCGTGCCGTCGAGCTGAACGACCAGGACTCCTAATCATTGCTGTTCTCACTCTGTCAATGTTCTCCGGAGTCCTCACTGTTCGTGTAGCGCCTGGTGGTTTCTTCCCCATAATGTTGCCTGTGGACTGAAAACTTGTAACCCATTTCATAATCGTTGGTCGGGTAGGTACGGCTCCATGCCGTCCAACGTTAAAATGAATGCGAAAGTCACGCTGAGCCGCTACCATTGAATCATTGTTTCTTACATAAGAATCGTACGTAAACACGCGATGTTGAACTGTCCACGGCTCCATTGCGACTAGAATACCTAAATGGCCACTGCTTGGGAGGTGAATGACCGCCCGCCCCTCCGCCCATGATTTGCCGAGGCCGAGTACAGTCGCATCAAAAATGTAAATACATCCCGTGGTCACCCTTTATATAACTTGGGTGTAGTCAATATTACTTATTTTACTTATATATTTTCTATTATAATAATTCGACTTGTTTACACTGACGTGCAAATGATGTTTTACAATTAAAAGTTATTTCTGGACTTGACACTGCAAAAGTTTCAGTCAGTAGCGCGCGTCTGGAAGAAGTGCCAGGAGGTTTAGAAGATAATAGATGTAAGTAAACACTCTTTTAAACAGCGTTTTCAATGCGAAGATCCACAAAGTGAATAAGATCGATTAAACACTTACACTGTCAGGTATACTTCAACAGTTTCTTCATGTAACAATGTTTTTAAATGTAGAGAACGACCATTCGGCATCTAATAATGAAATACTTGCATAATTAAAATAGTCTTTATTTATTGTTCATGGTATAAAAGTCTGAATCTTTCACTACCACACTATTTACTAAAGCAATAATACTAATATTTCTTGCGTCTTTGAATGTATATGATTGTATTTGTACAGTGTGCACTATTCATTTTGACTCCACTAACGACAACGAAGAATATTGTAATTTTTCAAATACTTTAACTAGTCCATTTTAATTACGATGAATAATTTCTAAAACTGGTGCACCTTGGACATCTTAAAAAATGTTTCGATTTTCCTTGATAGCAACTGCTTCATTGGAACTGTGAGTTTAAATGCTGGAAATAGTGAAAGTAATAAAGCGCTGCCCGTAACCGTATTCGCCAATGTGCAAGAACCAGTTGGGGAGGTTAAGAAATGTCGGAACATTGTGAAATTCGCGAATACATTTTGTGTGTGAAAAATACTGCTTCTATATGCGCTACTTCTAAATAACACAGGCAAATAGTTTGTGACATAAAATTAGAAGCATAGATTTTACATACAACATGTAGCAAGTTACTACAATCTTAGTTAAAAATAATTCTAGCGGAAGGATGTTTGCGGCACGATCAGCTATAATCATTAAGAGTCGGTTTTTTGAAGTTTTAAATTCTTTCATTGTATTTAACACTTGGTAGAACATTTTTATAGTCTGTTACTAATTCGTAAAATTGAAACTGAAATTTAATTATACAAGTGTTTCGTCATCAATATATTATTCCTTAACACAAATGTAAACGCAGTTATATAAAAAAACTGTCGAAACATACCTGATTCTGCAAATATTTAAATGATATACATTTTGTGATTTTGTGTATGTGTGTTTATTTATATTTATTACTTGCTAAATGCTTTGCATTTCTTCGAAGCGCGTACCGCTGAACGAACTCTTTCAATGCCACCTCCACATATCAGGATTAGATATTAGCTCGTTAATACTAATTAAATCAACAATTTAAATTATTAACAACGCTAGTTTCTTATATGGTATACAACTTTGTTGATATCTGACACGTTATTTAATTAATGTAAGGTTTTCTATTAAGTACGGTATTTACGTTATTGTTGTTAGAAATGAATATTTAATAAAATGTTCTTATTATATTTTGCACTACGTTAAATTCTTATTTGTCTTGTAACTTTTAAAAACATCGTAACATTTGTTAGTGAGGTACTACACTTAGCGGCGCTTATAGTTCGTTTTAAGACATTTTAATTTAACTAAGTAGAAAGCATGTAATTTTATGGCATACCCTCATGTAAAAGTTAATTATAAATTCCTGATGAATATTGACATTTTCTACTTTAGTTGTTGTCTTATACAATTTTTCCATTTTTCTGGCGTTATATTGGCAATCGCTTCTCGAATACGATTTAAAGCTATTTCGCTGAAAACATATGTTCGCCGCACTAACGATCGTTAGTGCGGCGAACATATTCTTTCAATCAACTGCAAATTAACTTGATCGGATTAAATATACAGTATTTTGCAGCAAGCATAACAGTGTCTTACCATCAACAACGTATTCTTTTCAGAAAGTCTTTGTGTAGCTATTTTCATGATAAATATAATTTTTTTGTAAAAATTCCTATATTTCAGCCTTCATGTTCCTTCTTTTTTCTGAAACCATTTTTGAAATAATGGTGATGTTATATCACTTCCCCGTCCCAACCACTTTGAGAACCAGCATTTAAAATACTTCTGTTTCCTTTGGAAGGGAGTGCATATAAACATACCTGTAAATCATCAATCCAACCTTCTTTTATGGTATCGTGAGTGTGATACCAAGTTTCGTCTACGTAACAAACAAACCGCTCTTCATCTCGGAATTTTTTCATGTCGATTAAATATTCTTGACGTTATTTATGTATCCTCGGTAACTTCATTATAATACGTCGTTTGTCTATTACTCCAAATCGGAAATCATTTTACTTCAATGTTCGCCATAGATATTGTTCTAAAGGTTTCTATATCGGTATTTTCTTTAATTTTTTTTGTAAGCTATTTAATATGGCAACTTCATTCTGCGTGTACATACTATATACTGTTCGTCGAATGATATCAACGTCCCAACCTAGTACTTTCCCTATAGATTCTTTATAACTTTTAACTCTTTTTCCGTAATACCATATAAATTTTGCTGTAGTAGACACCTGTTAACCTCGACGTTCTTTCTATAATGGCTTTTTCTGCAACTTCTGTATTTTCTTCTAATAAATTATTATACATATTAACGGTATTTACTTAGCTTGAACTACCGAATGGATCTTTTTGCCACCACTGTTTATATTATCCGTCATTGAGTTACAGTTATCGTTATTTATTTCATATTACTGACCTTCTTTATCTTCGTCCCAAGGTGTCCACATTTTCTAACAGTAAAATATATGCTTTTTTATCTTACAATTTATATTTTGCTACTAACGAAAATTTAAATGGAATGTTAAGATGTAATGCTATTTTTGGACAATGAATTTCGTGAAGGCCGTCCCACAAATGTTGTTGTGTGGGAAAACATTAATGCAGCGTCTGAATCGATTATACAAGACCGTCATGTGACATACAGTGAAATCCAGGCAATTAGTAATCTCAGCGTGCATAAGATCCTGCATGAACATTTAGCCGTTAATGGTGTTATGAAACCTCTTTTGACGCGTATTCGTCGTGAATTTTACCAAAATAGTAAACTTTTGCTTTTATTTTGAAAAAGTTCGGTTTTCTCTGCGACAGACTGTGTATAGCTTCCATTTTGTTGCTTATATTGTACATATTTCATACGTCAAATTTATAACTTTACTTCAAATAGCCATTTAGCGGAACTACCCGAGTTAAGAGTCTAATTCTTTATATTTAAATATGGGCATGCAAAGTTAGTTTCTAAAAACACTACCAGTTTGTGTTATATACCAAAGCACATAACACTGTCTGTGGTAGGGATAGTTCACTTATCAATAATAGTCGCATTTTGTAAAGATTTTGTAATTAACCTTGCCTTTATCTATTCGAATTTTCCATATGGGACATATGTTACATTTGTTTCATTATTCTTTAATAAATTGCTTACTTTTCAATTCAGTGTTGGTTAACAGTGAAAATATTGTAAATATTGTTGTAAAATTTATTCATTCGTTGAACAAAATTTCATTGCAAATTTTTAAAAGTTTCATGAATTATATCCTTTGTCTTTAGTCAACTTAATAAATTTCTCAAATGAAGGGCGTATTTTCCAATCAAATTGAAATATGTTATAAAAGTCTTCATTCAAAGAAAAAATTATAAAAATAACTGAAATTATTATTATTGATTATAATTATTAATCTTTTACAATGTAATTCATAAATATGCCGTGTCAAGCTTTGTTCATTGATTTAGATAAAGCATTTGATAGTGTTAATGATATTACCCTGTGGCATAAATTGGAGAAGTATGGTATTAATGGTGTTCCATTAAATTATCTCAAACAATAGCTAGTCGTCAGCAAAAGATTGTTTGTGAAAGTACTGAAGCGTCTATGTGACCTTTTGATTTAGGTGTTACACAATAAATTGTATTCGGATCTTCTTTGACTGTAATCTACATAAAGAATTTTTCAAGGATAGTTAGGTATTACAGTATCTTTTCATGCTCATAACATTATAATACTTATTACCGATAGTATTCATAATGTTTCCCATAAATTAAATAATATACTTACAGTCAGTGAATCGTAGTTTAGTACTTAATAATAAATGACAAGAAAACAAAACGTATTTTATTTGGTAATTCTAATACACAAGAAGTGGCAAATCTATTTACATGTACATACATATGTTGAACTATATAGTTTATCCTTAATGATAAGGTGCCACTCTTGAAATCGTCTCAAATGAAATTTCTCTTTATAATATGAAATGCTTGTGTTCTATTAATGTTGTAAAAGATTCTATAATTTTCATCGTACCATGTACTACAGGTTCTGAATCAATTATAAAGTGTTCATTATTCAAAAACATACATATACTATGTAAAGTATTTAATAATAATAGATCTGATTCTTGTGGTAATCTGAAATTTATGTTATGATGTGTACACTTTTGCATCGTACTAAGAGTCAATCTTATATCTACCGTTCTCCAGCCAGTTGTTCTAACCAATTAAGCTACCGTACAGTAGAGTTTCGAGTCTTTGGACATGCTGTAAGCTGCATTGTGGAACAGATCTATTCTAATTATTGTAACCTTTAGTCAGTTTTTCGATGCTGACAATTAAATATATTTATTATTAATAACTAATATTTTCAGAGAAAGTGATTTAATCAAAGTTTATTTCTCGTATAACTATGCGCTTTTACGATGCTAAACTGAAAAATTACAATTTTATTTTAGCCACCTATTAGATCATAATACGTTTCTCTGTGGAACATCTGATGTTATTGGATAGAGTTTTATACTTTTGTTTTCGTATCACACAGGAAAATATTTTTCACTTAGGTACGACATCGTAGTGGTATTTTGTCTACTCACGTAATACCACATAAATCTATAATGGTTTATAAAACAATTATAAAGAGTGTTTCAAATTTCGAGGATTTTTTTAAAGAATAAATAAAACAGATAATGTGCCTTCACTTTCAAAAACATTTTATTGGCAATTGAAATATCAGTTATGACATTTATATGCGAAAAATAATATGTGCCAAATGGCCTCCTCTTGCAGCTTCGCAGACGTCCACTCTTTTGTTAAAATTTTCAATGACATTTTGACATAATTGAGGCTCTATCTCACCAATGACACGAATAATTTCATCTTTCAAAGCAGGAAATGATTGTAGATTGTTTTTATAAACCTGACTTTTCCCAGAACCCCAAAGAAAATAGTCTAACGGTGTCAAATTAAATGATTTTGATGGCCAATTAACATCCCCGTTTCCTGAGATTACACGTCCAGGAAATTCCTCTCTCAATAAATCAATTGATTCGTGTGCAAAGTGAGGTGTAGCGCCATCCTGTTGAAACCACGTATCCTCTAGATCAATATTCATTAATTCAAGCCACAAAAATTCGGTTATCGTCCGACGATATCGATCACCATTGACAGTTACAGCTTCACCAGCAGCATTTTCAAAGAAATAAGGTCCAATTACATCACCTGACCATAAGGCACACCAAACAGTAACTCGTCTAGGATGCATAGGTTTCTCATGAATAATTTGTGGATTTTCCTCACCCCAGATAAGGCAATTTTGTTTATTAACAAATTCAAAATATGCCTCATCGAAAAACATTATTTTTTGAGGAAAATCAGCTGGTTGTTCATTAATGAAATTGACAAGTGAACGACGCGTTAAATGATCTAATGGCTTCACTTTTTGTGTTATTTGAACTTTTTATGTCTTCAGAGCTAAATCCTTGTGTAAAATACGCCATGTTGTTGATCCACTAAGTCCAAGTTGTTGTGAACGTCGTCTAATGGACATTTCAGGAACTTCAGCAACACTTTCACGAACCAAATCAATATTTTCTTATGAACGACCACTGCGACTGTATTTTTCACTTTTTTGATCTTCCACAGAACTGGTCTCTTGAAATTTTTAATAGTTCGACCAATAGTGCTTTCAGATGGGCGATTATGTAAACCATAAAGTTCACGTAATTTTCTGAAAACTCTTCACAGAACGCTGATTTTCATAAAATAATTCAGCAATTTGAATGCGTTGTTGTACCGTGTACGAAGCCATTTTTATAAATGTCATACATCACACTTTTTTAAATGCCCACAAACCCAGGTAAATTCAGTGCGAAATCTATATTTTATTTATTCTTAAAAAAAACGCGCAATTTGAAACACCTTTATAAAAATAAATAATACAATTTCATATGTTCATAACAATGGCCAACAAATGGCAGTTTTTACATAAAATTTTTTGTTTTATTACAGACATATTTCAGACATACATAAGTCTAATAAAAATTACCCTAGCTCTAAAAATAATTTATAAAGTTTACCAGTATTAACAAAAACGATATTCACTTTATACATTTTTTTTTTGATTTCATTCTGTAAAATATAATTAAATTTATTATTATTACTGTTTAAGCAAAATATAATTAATTTTTGCACTTGATATTATATTATCCCATATACTTCAGTTTCTTGCTCCTGAAAATGTGAAAGTGCTGTTAAATATATTAAAGATAACTGATTCGCTACGCTGTCCTATAATGATTCATGTATTGATAAATTTAATTATATATCTTTTCTAATAATAACGTGAATTATTAATAGGGCACATAAATCATACGAACAGAAATTAATTAGAAAATTTTATGTAGTAAGGATATTCGAATTAAATTAGAACATATAATGGATTACTTAATTAAAAATAATGATTCGTTTTAATCAGGCGAAAGTGGATGGGCATCATATACATGTTTAAATTGATTATTTTCAATGTAGCAAATTATCTAACTAACAAAGTATAGGTTAGTTTTTATATTAGGTAAACATATAACATCTTCTTGGGCTCAATCATATTGATTTTAAAAATAATTTAATGTTAGTAAATTACCTGTAAATAATATGTAATATTTGATATTCCCCCAAGCTACAATATCGTTTAAAATATAAATACAGCTAAATAAATTATGTTGAAAATACTAAAATAGGATATGTTATTTTACATATTTGTATAATTATGGACACCTATTAAAATAAATAAGCAATTACCAAACGGTAAGCAAACAATACTCATCATGAAGAAAAGATACGCATTCGACTTATAATGTTTCCACAACTGTTTTGAAATTTTGTAAAAGCATTTGTTTTCAGTATGTTATGCAAGTGGATACTTCTTCCACTATATAAACAATCTTATAAATTCTTTTAATATTTACAGCTACTGTGTATTTAGAGAAATCAAAACTATAATAAAATATATGGATAGAATTTCGTAGTAGATAAGTACATTTTTGAAATGAAATTATATTTGTCATCATATATCTCTTTTGAAAATTCTATGTATTGAAATAAATCACGCATATGCTTTACACAATGTTATTAGAATAGTGACTGTTCGGTATGTAGAACTACATATACATATAATTCTATAAGTATAAATTTAGAAGTTCAAACACTAAACAGAAAAGAATCGGTTCAAATAGTTTTATACGTATAAATAACAGTTCATATATGTACGAAACGGAAACAGTTCAAATACCTCATTTCGCGTTCAACGCATGAAGGTCTTATGCACCCCCGATAGAGCGGAAATATTCGAAACTGTCAACCTTGCATCTATTGCGTAAGCGTCATGTAACTATCCGGCAACAGCCGTGACGCAGCCGGTCAGGTAGACCGATTACAGTCCCCTGACATAAAATATGTACACAACGATATATATATATATATATATACACTGCAGGCCATAAGTTTGGAATCAGTTCCAGTAAATTCATAAAAATTAAAATTTATCTATGTTACGTTCGTATTACTTTGATATAAGTACAAAGGATTATTCTTAAGTACATTATAAAGCTTTACATAAAAGATGTAGTTTTAAATGCATTAATAGTTGGAAAATAACCAGAGATTAAGGAAACTCTGCGTGCGGTATTATTTATTCGAGCAGGTAATATTTCTGCATAATGAACGATTACCTGGAATGGACAAATTTTATTGCAGACCCTTCCGCATAAACCTTTTGTAATTACATTTAGTTTTTATATTTATAAGTATTTATACATTTTGAAGTAATGAGAATATTTTAGTTGCTTCGTATCATTTAAAGTGTGTAGACACATAAAAGTGTGTAGAATCAGTAAACATCGTTTGATTATGGCGAAGAGAAAGCAGATATCGCTAGAAAAACGTGTAGAAATTATTAGTCATCATAATCGGGGAGATTCTATACGGGATATCGCGAAAAGAATGAAGATATCGTACAAAGGTGTACAAAATACAATTAAAAGATACCAGTCTACTGGAGGGTATACGGACAGAAAACGATCAGGAAGACCAAAAATTACAACTCCTGCAGAAGATTAGACAATTATATTGACGTCGAAAAGAGATAGAAGATTAACGGCCTCGCAAATCCGCGGTGAGTTTAACAGGGAGCGTGAAACTCGGATCTCTTTAACCACAGTAAAAAGGCGGCTCAGAGCGGCTGGACTGATGGGACGTGTAGCAGTTCGCAAACCTCTTCTACGTCCGCAAAATAAAATAAAAAGGCTACAATGGGCTAAGTTACACAAAGATTGGACAATAGAACAGTGGGAAAAAGTACTATGGACCGACGAATCAAAGTACGAGGTCTTCGGTTCCAGACGTCGGATATTTGTAAGAAGAACTGCTACGGAAAAAATGTTACCGCAATGTGTGGTGCCCACGGTAAAACATGGTGGCGGTTCTGTAATGGTTTGGGGATGTTTTTCTTCGGCTGGTGTAGGAGATCTGGTGAAAATCGACGGAGTTTTGAAAAAGGAGGGTTACAGACAGATTCTCGAACACAGCGCTGTGCCCTCCGGTCTGAGATTACTTGGAGAAAACTTTATATTCATGCAAGACAACGACTCAAAACATTCTTCTCATTTATGTAGAGGATATCTCCAACAACAGGAAGCTGACGGTGTTTTACAAAACATGGTTTGGCTGGCACAATCGCCAGACCTCAATCCAATAGAGCTGTTGTGGGAAGAATTGGATAGAAAAGTGCGTGAAAAGTGTCCGACGTCCCAGACTCACATGTGGCAAGTTATACAAGATTCTTGGGCAAATATATCCAATGAAACCCTTACAAAATTAGTGTCTCGTTTACCGCGATTGTGTGCTGCCGTCATTAAAGCAAAAGGAGGGTATTTCGATGAAAAGTCCGTTTAGTTGATAATAAAAATAAGTGGATGTAAATAAATAAAATTTGCTTTTTTTCCTGCTTATTTTATAATAAAACGTTTTGGTATATTAATATTGTTTTATTTTTACAATGTTTGTTAAAGCCACTACAATATTTTCATTATATTCAGAAGTGATTCCTAACTTATGCAAGTGATTCCAAACTTATGGCCTGCAGTGTATATACATACATATATAAGAAAAATAGATATAAGAATCTATAAAAAAGCTTTCAATATCACGTTGCCATTGCAAGGGTAACCACTCTATTTATAGATGTAAAAAGTTCCTTGACTCAACAGCAGGCAAAAAAATATTCTTAAAGATTCTGTCTTAATTGTCTAAAAATAAATCATCGTACTTTTAAATGCGCAACTAGAGTATATATATTTTGTCATAAAAATCACTACTATTTACCCCAGTCATCCAGAAAAAAAACCTTATGTCAGTTCCTGAAACGTCTAAAATAGAGGCTAAACTTAGTGTTTCAAACCAACTCACTCACCGCACGAATTGTCATGTATTATTGTCAATCCCTACAGTAGATACCTTACATCATATATATATATATATATATATATATATATATATATAAGAAAAATAAATATAAGTACTCTGTAAAGTATATCACAATATATATAAAATACATTCCAAATAAAATAAGATATTCAAATTTTAATATAAAATTTTTAACATATCCACCCCTTCGTTATCAAGATGATACGGAACCCGCGACTATTCGTCATATATCGTAAGCACGCACAATTTGGCAATTGGTATTTTCACTGCATCATATGATATCTTTGTGGTAGTCGCGCGCACAATTCCATTCTATTCCGGATGCGTCTCCAAAGTTCGGCCCATTTTCCAATGGCAGGGTGGCGTGTCGTCTTCCCGGATTAATCAAAAATTGTCCAGAAAGCATATGTTTCCCGGTATTCGACTTCCATTTATTCCTTTTTTGGAATTTGCTAGGATACTCCATGCGCCACCGTTGGCAAAATGTTCCCGAATCCTTTGGACATATTGCCATCTCAACAACGAAGAATTTAGCTTTATGTTCATTAGACTAGGTTCGAAGATAGACGCAGAAGCATTTTCGATATAATGAGGAGGTGTAAAAAAAGCTAAATCATTAGGGTCATTGGACATGGCTGTACATTCCTTTATAGCTTAGGGTACTTAGTCCTTTGTGATGTAAGATATCTACTGTAGCAGTCGACAGTAGTACATGATAATTCGTGTGATGAGCGATATGGTTTGAAACACTAAGTTTGACTTCTATTCTCGACATTTCATGAACTATCATATGGTGTTTTTTCGGGGTAAGTGGAGTAAATAGTAGTGATTTTTATGAAAAAATAGATATACTCTAGCTACGCAGTAAATAGTACTGATTTTTATGAAAAAATAGATATACTCTAGCTGCGCTTTTAAAAATCCGATGATTTATTTTTAGACAATTAAGATAGAACCTTTCAGAATAGAGGACGCCAATTCTATTCCTTTGCTGACTGTCGAGGCAAGGAACTTTTTACATCTGTAAATGGAGTGGTTACCCTTGCAGTAGGAACGTGACATTGAAAGCTTTTTATAGATTCATGGATGCTGTCTATTGGGCATTACTGGACTTTCCTTAATCGTTTCTAACATTTGATATTTTCACGTAAGGAAATTAATGAATTTCTTTAATGTAGGCTAATTTTATCAAAACAACAAATATTAATAAATTGTCTCATTATTCTGCTGGACGTTTTGATACTTTGAGAGCTATAAAATGTTTTAGTAAACCATCTAATATTTGTCTAAGAATATTTAAATTTTCTTTTTGGCTTGTTGGTAAATTAAGTATTCCATTAATATTATTTTTTACAATTATTCTTCTGTTGGTGAACATATCTTGCAGCACTTACCAAGTGTCCGCGGGATGATATTTCTAACGAATGTATAAAGTTCGTTGCTTCTCCTTTCCAACAAGAATTCATGTAATGAAACTTTTAAATATCTGGTATCGCATTGTTATTATGTATTATGGAATTTAGGTGTCGTAGAATTAGAGCCACTCTTCAAAATTTACCCGGAACTTAAACAAATTGATTGTAGGTGGCTTAACGTTATTTAAAAATTCAATATTGTTGTAGAAACTTCTCTATTAGATTTTGTTAATGTTTTTGAAACTCGTGACTCGTAGTTGTAATATTTATTTTGAAATTCCTCAGGCTCCATGGATTCTATTTCTTCTTCATCAAATTTTTCAATATCATCCTGAATGCTATCGAATTCTTCTAATAGTAACACGAATTTTTGGTAACATTTGCTTTTTCATCACTACTTGCAGTTTGATCACTTTTGTCGAAGTAAGTACTAGCGCTGGTCATCTTCACTTTTAACTGCCTTCGTCGCAGCTTCAAATCCTCCATTATACTATCTGAGCTCTCACGTAGTATCGTTTGCTCCAACGCAACTTCAGGATGACTAAATAAAAGGTTTCGCTTTCTGCTTGTCTTTAGTCCTCTACAATAACTTAGAGCATGTTGATACTTTGGCTGAGCAAACGAAATATAAAAGAATGTAAACTGGCTGCGGTTACTTATATGCATATACTTATATGCATACACTTATTTATGCGGTGACAACTCTATCATTTTGCTCCGCCGCAGTTTCGGACGTGTTTGAAGTGGCATGCACCAACCATTTTTTATTGTTGACGACCAGTATGTGTATGCGTTAATTCATGTATAAGAAAAATGAATACATATAATTACTGTATAAAATAAACCATAGCATATGTGAAACATGTAATAACTATGTATATACCTAAAATTCATAATATACATAAAACAAGTTCCAAATAAAATATTTTAATTTTAATATTGTTAAGTGTTTAACAATCTTAATTAAGAATAATCTTCAAATTTAAGTAATAGTAAACCATAACAACTAGATAATTTTTTATGCAAATTAAAATAAATAATAATGTTGAGGAAACCCAAAATTAAACTTGCTATAATAGATCGTAAAAACGTTGCAAAATATTTCACATTATCACTACCTTTTAAGAGACACTGTTACATGACGTGAGTGAAGCAGGCACTGAGAGTGTGAGGTCAGTAGCGGGGGCTTCGTAGAAGTGCAAGAGGTCTATCAGGTAATAAATGTAAATAGCAGCGTTTTCAGTATGCATACAGAACATATCTGATAAATATTTAACCGATTTTATCCACTTTGTGCATTTTTATATAAAATCGTGGCTTAAAAGGGTAAATGTTTATTTACATTTATTATCTGTTAAACTTCTTGCACTTCTTCGAAGCACGCGCTACTGACCGAATAGCCACTTTGACATAAGTGTCCGGTATATTCTGTATATTCGTAACGCATAAACATAGAAGCGTTATATTTGGTGTAACATAAGTTGGCATGGATACGAATAAATATTGGAAGTTGCAAATCTCTCTCGTCACGGACAGGAGACAAGAGACAGTATAGGGCACACAACTATAGTCGTGGAAGAGGGCATCCTTAATAATTGCGAGATTTGTTAGCAAAGCCGCAGGCATGGCCAGCTAGAAGAAAAAGGAAAACTCAATGTAAGAAGTACAACAAATTTCATTTGCCGCAGAATTGCAACGTACAAGCAAGAACTAATGCTATGCAAGATAACGGTGGCGTGTTGAATGAGCGATCGTCTTATTCTCGGAGGAATTCGTTGGGTGTTAGAGACACGCATTTCTTGCTTCATCAGATACATTACACGCCAGGAGACTTAGTCAGCGATGAGAGAAATTCACGCAGCATTAAAAGTAGTTTAAGGTCTCGCAATAGGTTCAACATAAAGTTTCAGGACACCATAGGACAAAAGAGAGCAGGTACGTTTCTAAAAGCGACTATAACGCAACCCCACCACTCACCATCTTTGCTGACGATTACAGTATGTCGTGATTGTCTAATTGAAGCGTTCATACAATTGGTATTACATACGGAGATGTACATGTTCATTTCGCGCACAGCAGACGATAAGTCGCTGTTATATAGACAAAGTCCTATATCCAGTAGTATTCCTATACATTCGAAGTCAAATATGCCCCAGCGATGCTATACCAACAGGATAATGCACGACCGTACATGGCACACACGGACTTTTATAGAACACCACTGCATTCGGTTATTTCCTTGCCCTCCTGGTTCTCCAGATCTCAATCTCATCAAAGATGTTTGAGTTATAATCAGTCGGATGTTTTACAAATATCCGATTTGAATTAGTGCATTCAGATTTAACTCTTAGCGCTTATCTATTTCCAAAATTGTCAAAGTGGTTAGGTGGAAAGAGATTTTCGTCCATTTCCGAGATAATCGCTGCAAATAACTATTTCGATTTGGAAATTTTTTGAACAAAGCTCTTCATTGTTTTGTTCAAAAACTTTACGTTTCCTGTTAGGCCACCTAGTTGTTGAATCATCCTCGTGTATATACAATGCCAACCTATTGGCACAAATAAAAGTAAACTGAGACATGGACAAATAGTGATAGGGAAGTGCCCTATAGGAAATTTCTCTCTCTGACTGTCAAATTAAGTATGATTTAAATGGGCATCCAAAATCCATAAATCTAATTTTAAAAATCTAAAAGGTTTTACTTATATAGAATAGTAATGAAACCGAATAATTTTTGGCAATTTAATATTGTCTTTTAACTCTACCTTTTTTTATTTTGTTCTGCTTGTTATACTGTCCTAATTAAGTCATTTTTGCATTTAATTTGCGTTGATAACCATTTACATACGATGCGTACACATGTTTTATTTATATTTTACAATATATATTTTTTTAATTAAATTTTAAACTTGCTTGTTCATATTTATATATACTTGTTTTCAAGCGACAATATTGATTCATGAAATATACTAATTAATTTGAACAAATTCAATTGCTGATAAGTATTAACAAATGTATAAATAAGACATTCAAATATGTATGTATATACCTACTTTAATTCAATATAAATTTCAACATTCTAAACCACATACTAAAAACCACTAAACGAATTTCTTTTTTTTAAGGAAATTACAAAATAATAAGATTTGCCAATATCATATTAAAATACTTGGAAATAATAGATCATCTGAAAACCCAATAACCAAATGTATTTAAATATACACTATAGATATGGAAATGAGGTTTAATGAATTTTTATTAAACTACTTAAAATGTAAGTACAAGTGTAACTAATTAGAAGAAAAAGAAGAAAGATCTGTATGTATAATATTCCCGTATGTAAGCTGTCCAATACATAACTTTCTTTACTAGGGAAGAAGTATGTGTATTGAAAAAAAATTAATATTACACTCGAAGGACACTTTCTTTAATATCTTATATTTTAGTAAAAATGCCTTTATTTTTCAAAAAGAAATCGCATACGATTAATACACAGTACAAATGAATACAACACATTAAACTCTAAATGGAAAACCACAATTGCTCATTTATATGAATAACTAAAAGTTATCCCATGCTCTCACACAAAACCCTTAAAAATACAAAGAAATAATAAATAATATTATAAAAAAGATGCCTAATAATAATAACCTAACAATACTATTCTACATGTGCACATGACTGTAACGTGTCAAACAGATTATATTAATACAAGTAACAAATATAATTAAATTAATAGTAATTTAACACAAAATTTATGATAATGCAACAAATAACGTAATGTATTGTACGTGCCTTATACATGGATATCTGATTATCTCATATTTCTTATTATATATGCAACACGTAAATATACATATGTATATACGTTTTTTGCGACAAAAAATATCTAAAGCGTAACTGCACATCCAAGTGGAAACCGCAATAGGTGTTACCATTACACAAATTATCATAATACATATGCAAAATCCAACTACTGTGGAATAATATTGTGTCCCTAACAAACACATTAGTGTAATAACATTAATAACTTTTATATAATATTTAATATTAAAATCTCTCCAAGTTCTCCAATTGAAACAATTCAATTCCAATTTTATTAAATTTTTTTAAAAAATAACAGTTCATAATATTTTTACAGACAAGAGTTTTTTTTTCGTATTGCCTACGCGACTACAATGTACATATATCAATTCCGCACACACCTTGCAGCAAATAACCGCAAAAAGTGTCTTGCCTGGGCTCATTATAATATTGAGCGACAATGCTCAAATATTGTGTTTTCTGATGAATTTCCTTTTCAACTTGGATGCCCAGAAAGAAAACTTGGTTAGTGCTGCGATACGAACCATATTGTTGATTGCACTGTAAAGCAGACAGTTAAGGTGCATGTGTAGTGGTGCTTCAGCATGTGTGACTTTGGATCGTTATTCGTATTTACAGAAACTTTGGAATCGTGTGAATTGATAAAATTGTATCAAAAGGAACTTCTGCCTTCCGTATAAAAGTGGTTTAGCAGTGATACGCCAGAGTGATATTTGCAAGAGAACAACGCTCGAAAACACTGCAGTAGATTGTGTGTTAAATGGAAAAATGCAAAGGGTATTCATATAAAAAATGACCTTCGAACGTCCGAATGCGAACCCAATAAAAAAACGTGTGGGCTATCGTAAAGCAGAAGCTTTCCAGTCGAGGTACATCAGGCAACTTTTTCATCATACAAGAAAGATATGGAGATAATTGCCAGTAAGCTACGCAAAAAATTTAGTTGCTAGCAATGAAGAACCGCTGCGAAGCCACCATCGACAATATTGGGGACTGGACTATTTATTAATTATATATTATATAAGTATGTAAATTTGTAGTATGTATATTTTAGTGTTCTTTTAGTATTCTTTGTTATGTTCAACGAGTGTTAGTAGATTTCTTAACCGATTTTCGACATTAGAATACACTGGAACTACTATTAAATGTATTATCTGCAATATCAACATTTACAGTATTTTTGTGTGTAAGGGATATGTTAATAGCGAACAACACCGGTTAAATGCGAAACATGATGCCATTTCATAAATTTCTATATGACTTCATTTCTATGTATAAGTGTTCCACAAAATATTATAGACAATGAAGAATTTCGAAACTGAAACGTTATTTACCTTGAAATGGAATTATTATCATCACATCTTGTTGTATCCTCGTATGCTTTCATATACGTTTATTATTATTTATATCGTTTGTATGAAATCTACATCACGTGACGCACGTGTCGAAGATGCAAAGGGTTTAGTAATTAATTTATGTAAATAAACATTTACTATTTTAAACAGTATTTTCAGTATGTAGATGCACAAAGTGGATAAGATCAGTTAAATATTTGCAGAGCCGTGAGGAGTAAATGTTTTTATATGCAGAGAACCTTTCGACATCTATTGATGAAATATTTGCATAATTAAAATAATATTTAACGGATCTGTAGAGCCAGTATCACAAAAATTTATTTTAGTATTGTAAAATCTGAATCTTCGATTAACACACTATCTGCTATAGCGATAGCACTAATATTATGTTAGTGTTGCTGTCGCATTTTTATATATTTTTTAAATGCGTCCCCTATTGTCAAACATCGAGTACGTTAACAAATTTAAAGTAAGGTCTCATAGTTTTTAATAACCAAATGCTTATATTAATAAATATGTACAATTTTTCATTACATGATGAAGTCTCTTTCACCAGAAACGGTATCAATAACACCAGAAATTTACATTATTGGACACTTGAAAGTCCACGGCAAATTAGGGAATACATTTTCAAGATAGATTTTCGGTGAATATTTGATGTGGTATTATTGACGACCGTATCATTAGTCTGCTTATAATCGAAGAACGTCTCATGGTACTCCGTTCTTTACGTTTCCTAGAAAATGACCTTACAACGCTACAATGTTCCCCTTAATGTAAGATAACGAATGTGGATAGAGCACCATGGCGCACCTCCGCACTTTGGTAGAGAAGTGAGACATTATTTAATCAACATTGTCAATGGCTGTCTGGCAGCTCTTGAACGTTTTCACCTATTGACGTAGCCATCAAGCCAGAAATGGGCCTCATCGCTGACGAAAATTTTGGTCGGAAACAGTGGATTTTCTTCAAGCTTTTCAAGAACCAAAAGACTGAAACGGTGGCGATTGGAAAAGTCGGCCGCTTTCAATTTTTGAACGAGTTGAATTTTGTATGCTTTTCAACCAAGATCCCTACGTAAAATACGCTAAATTGTGGCATACGACAAGCCAAGCTGTTGAGATCTACGTCCAATTGATTTTTCACAATCATTGCATATCCTCTCAGCTACCTTCACTGTATTTTCTTCACTACGTGCTGGATGTGGTCTATTTGGTCGCGTATTACTCAATAATGAAAAGTGCGATTCAAATTTTTCGATGGTATAGACCGTAAGTTGCTTTGAACGCACGAAATATATTTTTATAAATAAATAAAATGTCACACAATACTTAACTAAAATAGCGTGAAAGCTTGATACGACTCAAGCTTTATCTGTCGAAAAATCGATTTGAGAAAGGTACATCATAATGAACCACCATTATAATAATGAAGTAATTATAATAGAATAGCATAAATATCCAATATTTAATTCATACAAAGAGGTTCATATGAATAAACCATTGCATTTTGATTTATTCCTAAAGTGCAAATATGAAAAGGAGATCAAAAAACAATTGAACTATTTATACAAACCTCTGTTGTTCTATACTAATTTGGTCATCAAATCTACTTATAATTTATTTATAAAAATAATTGTGACTAGATTTATTTGGTATAAATTTCGTAGTAATATTTTATACGCCTTTTTCTCTGAAAATGGTATTTTAGAGGCATACAATTTGTATATCTCTTTTAAAGAAAATAAATTGGCCTTAAAGAAATTAAATATTTTTAAAAATTGTTGGTCAACTAAGGAGATATAAAAAAATACAACGTAAGTTATTATCTACACATAAAAATATTTCCAGATTTAAAATAGTCAAGGAAAAAAATTATTAGGCAGACATTTATTCTTGAAATATAAATTATGAATAAGACAAATACTGTTCATGTCTGTAGCAAAGTCGAGATCACCGTCGTCAATAGTAGCATTTCATTCATGTTAAAATTACGGCTAGACCTAAGAATATTGTATAGAATTTGTGCTTTAATTGTCCAGCTTTTTGTTAAGAGAACTGTACATACATCTGGCAATTTTACTTTCATGCATGTAAATGTAATTCACGATAAGGGCGGACAAATAAATTCTATTAATATTTGAATATGTCGACATTTTCAATTAAGTACAAAAACTTGAAACTATGTAATATGCTACAAGGTATCACGGAAATTTTCTTCGGTAAGTACTTGTCACATGAAAATCAACAGCTGCATTGTATGTATAACATAACAAGAGAGCGAGGGGCTCGTACATGTATGTATGTGACGATTAGTGGCGGAAACGAGTGTAGATAGGGAAGTCGACCCTCCCTACATTAAAAAAAAATATTACAGCAGAACATTTTAATGGGAAAAAATGCAAATGTGTGTATTTTATAATTATGGTGGTGCCGGTAAATTGGAAAACACCCTCGCACGGACCCCCGTTTCGGTCCGGCGACCAGATAATAAATGTAAATTAACGTTTGTCAAAAGAGGAACAAGTTTTAATCTCCGAGCAATTTAGACAATTACGTTCCAGATAAAGAGTCTCGGACAGCTGTTTTATCACCAGAATGTCATATGTGATTATATGTTTTTAACACACATGCATGTATATACTGTTCTTTCTCACTTTAATTGAAAATATATACTTTATGTGATTACAGCTAGTCTGACAGTTTAAGGTCAATGGACTCGCAAATGTATTAAGTTTTTTGTTCGAAAAGTTTTCTCTATGTAATTTCCCACTAATCAGTGCCGTTTTAAAATTCAAACTGTGAGTTTGCGTTAGCTTGATAAAATTATGAACAGAAGCACAATATATTAAAAGTTGGTTTTTCTAATTTATAGTCAAAACACTAAAACAATTTACTCTGACTCATTTTGACATTTATCATGTACATATATTCCAACATATAATCACATTTATGGCCTTCTTTGAACGCAAACAGTATTTTATAAAAACATAAATCACATGAGTCTGCATATATCATTTTTGCAATTTCGTTAAGTAATATTAATTATTTTATATTTTTCTGTATACCGTATGGGAGAACACTCCGGTGTGCATTGCAAAACCTATACAAAAACTTGTGGTTTATCTTTTGGCCAGCGCTCGAAGTACGGTTAGCAGAAGTGTGTTTGCAAACAGTGAGAAAGGACATATTTAAGACTTAACATTGCAGTCTAATACAATAGTTTACAAAGAAAGCTTATGGACCTCTTTTTGACATAAATTCAATGCAATAAATATGTACACGAGGAAAGTCCACAAATTATTGCTCATTAAACAGTAGATTTTGACCGACAGCTAAAGGAAATGTTTTGCCAACTCGTCATTTGTTAACAAAAGTTTCAAGTATATGTCTTGTCTTCAAGATATATTAATTTTTATATATAGAATAATGGACTAAATAATTCTGTTTCTTCATGACAAGTAATTAACACTAAAATTGAAAGAAAATTTTATGAAGATATATCAGATGGGAACGAACTAAAAATAATCATTTTTAAAAATAATATTTATTCGGTACATGAAAACTTAATAATTGGAGGACAATAAAAGTAAACATTTCTAAGACAATTTTGATGGATGTAAGTTGGATCTAGCACTTTCATCTACCAAAGCCAGAAAGCATGGAATGTCTATCTAAAAGTCAACAGCTTCAACAAAAATTTTGGAACCTTTTATTCCTTCAGCACAGGAGTTCTTCGTGTTGATTATTTATCACGTTACTTCGTAAAATAATAAAAGAAAAGGAAGGGGAAAAAGGAGTCCGAAGTTTTCCTTTTTCCATCAGGGTGACGCCCCAACCCATAAGAATTGCGTTTCATTGACTTTCATATACAAAGCTGGTTTAAACAGCTAACATATTTTTAGATATGATTCCCATGACTATCTTTTATTTCCTAAGCTCAAGAAACATTTCAAAAAACTCACTGGTAAAAAAGTTATAACCGTTTTAATTCTAGTGAATGAGTTTCTGGTAGAACAAAAAAATAAATTCTTTTTCATTTGCGTCTAAGCCCTTTGTCACTGATATATCGAAAATATTAAACTTTCTGGAGATTACGTTGAAAAATAATATTGTCCCAATGATTTCCTTCTGGAGGAGAATAATTAGTAAACTCTCTCTTATAGCAAAATCAGATTAATAAATGACTATATTATGTAAGAAAATGTATAATCGACGCATTACAATAAAGTATGTTATATGTCTACTCCTACTTATCATATACACGAAAGCGTGTTGTTTTATTCATTTATATATGGCTCATATTGCATGAGTTACTTTATAGGCAGATATACAGTTCAATTTTACTCTTGTCAAATAATTATAAAATTTCAATTACCTACTTTGTCAATGAAATGAAAATATGTAACTAATTGAAACAGAATTGAAGATGCCGCTCGATATACATGTAATTGAAAACGGTGTACAACGAAAAATATTTTTAATTTAACAGTTTCAAATGTTTAAAACATTACAAAAAGTTTAATTTTTTTTATATCTTTGTACAGAGAAAAACCGATATTAAATTTATTCATAGTTTATAAACATGCAATATAGAATATCTGGAGAGGAACTAGAAAAATTATCTACCCAACAATGAAGCAAAAAACCTAGGATTTTTTTAATTACTGTTTTTTTCATCATAGTTTCTCTTAATTTTAAAGCATTTGCGTCATCTCTCCTGGAACGACTTTATTCTATTAGAAAACAACAATTTCTGTTATGCAAAAGTGCAAATGTACCGTATAAAATATTTTGGGGCAACCATTATTATAGCCATATAATATACAACGCATTAAAGCACTTCCTTCTAGCGATTTTTTCCAGGAATTTAATTTTGTAAATGGCTTCTACCAACATTGACACAAATCCCTCAACTACTAGCGTTGATTCTTTTTAGGAATGAAGCGAATTTCTCAAAAAATGTAACAATGAATTTTCACATTATCGTGTATGGTCCAAAGAGAACCCACGTTAGATATCGTTTTCAACATCTATTCTCATTGAACGTCTGGGCTCGAATTGTAAATGATTGCCTAATCGTATCAGTATTTCTACCAAGCAGAAATACACTACAGGCCATAAGTGAGGGATCAGTAGATGAAATTTAAAAAAAACATGCACGCTTAGTGAAACAAAACGTATATTTCTACAAAACTATATCTACGAGACAAATGAACAGTTTTCCTTATAAAATAAAATAATTTCAACATATTCTGTAGAATTTCTTATCATATTCGACTTTCATCGAAGTATCCACCTCTGCGCTTAATGATTTCTTTACAAATATTAGGCAACCGCGATACAAGTTTCTGGAGTGTATCCATTGGTAAATTATTCCACACCCTTGTAAGTTGCTCCCAAAGCTATTTCTGCGATTGTGGACAGCTTTCTCTCACGTTTCTATCTAATTCATCCCACAGTAATTCGATAGGGTTGAGATCGGGTGATTGTGGTGGCCAAATCACATTTATCAGCACCCCTTCCTCCTCTTTTTGATTCACATAGTTTTTACAAAGTTGGGAAGTGTGTTTGGGATCATTATCTTGTTGTAGGTGAAAATCTTCACCAATTAACCTTAATCCAGACGGAATTGCATGTTTCTCCAAAATCTTCAGGTACTCCTCTATTTTTAAAATGCCTTCAATGCGGTACAAATCTCCGACACCATCAAAGGAAAAGGATCCCCAAACAAGCACAGAACCTCCCCCGTGTTTAACACACATTCGGGTAACATCCTTTCACCCACTTGTCTTCGAACGAAAACTCGTCGATTACTACCAAACACTTGCAACTTTGACTCATCTGTCCATAACACCTGCTTCCACATTTCCATATCCCAGTGTTGATGGTCCTAGGCCCATTGTAACCGTTTTTTACGATTTCGTGTATTCAATAATGATCAATAAGGTTGATATATAACCCCTTTCCACAATTAACTATTTGTAAATTCTGTATACGCATTTCGACAACCAAGTTGTCATCATCAGCAGATAATTTCAAAGTGTCGCACCTGGTAAAACACGGCGAAAAAATTGTACGAAAAACAAACTCCGTACGCGATCCACACCGTTCAAAACCAAGATGTGCACAACTTGGTTGTCGAAATGCGTATACAGAATTTACAAATAGTTAATTGTGGAAAGGGGTTATATATCAACCTTATTGATCAAGTCAATCAACCACAGGCTCCATCAAATTCAACTATTCAATAATGGTTTTCGAGCGGCAATACGCCCATGTAGTCCCGCCTTTGTCAAGCATCGTTTTACAGTAGTCAGTGAGACCGGCTTTCGACGGCCTTCATTCAGCTCTGCTCGAAGTTGAGGAGCTGTGAGGCGCCTATTTTGTTTTGATAGTATTTTTAGGCGCGAATCCTCTTGGCTGGTAGTTACCCTTGTCCTTTCGCAACGTTTTATTGGTTGTAATGATACACTTTGTGAATATCGTTTCACTGTTCCTTGCACCGCGTGATAAGATAAATTTAACCTTTGGGCTATTTGCCGCAGTGAACATTTTTCACCATGTAGCGCTATTATAGAACTACGAGTTTCTGCGCTAAGTTCCTTTCTTTTCGGCATTTTTATAAGTTACTTTTACGTCTGTTCTCAAATACTCGTATTGCAACTTACTCGGACAAATGCTGCACGAAAACTAATTTTTAAATTGCTAAATAGTTTACTATGAATTCCTAATACCATTATAATAATATTGCGTTGTAAACCCTATTAAATTTATTGGGGTATATAAAATATTTCTATTAAATAGACGCCATAAAACTATTAAAATGATTTACAATATTTTGCAGAAACAAATATATTTATCTAGTTTATAATAATAATCCGAATAATCCTTCTCAGAATTACATTTACAACTGTTATTTCAATTATTCTCACCAAAACAGGTAAAAGTCTAAGGTATGTGTCTAAAATACAAGTGTTTTGTTATTTATGATAAGTGATCCCTTACTTATGGCCTGTAGTGTATATCGAAATTTCTAATAAAATCGGCTTCCTGAGTTACTAAAGGATATACCATTAGAAATATGGAATCACATATGGTACATACAAGATGGAGCAAGTAAGTGAATATTACGTATGATGTAAATAAGAAAATTATCTCGAAAATGGTCCAGGTTTTTCTAGTTCGCCTCAACTACATACTTGAAAAATATTGTGTTTCTTACAAATCTATATAGACAGAAAGCGAATTTTGAAAAATTGTTGAAGATATTCTCAAAATAACCTAAGGAATCGCTTCGCGAATTTCAGCCCTATGTTTACCGAACATCATGTATAATTATTTAATCTTTTTTATATTGATAAATAATCAACGAAACCCAGAAAAAAGTAGGTGAAGTGACCTTCCCAGTAGCTCAATAGTTATATTATTATTTTGAAGATGTTTACACAAATTACTTGTAGATTTCTAAGCCATTTCGATTCATTCGAAAAATAATGTAATGTACTAAAGATGTATTTTCCAAGTAAATTTAATTGAAAACTAAATCTTATCTTCGGATCAATATTAGATTTCTACACGAGAGTAACAAGAACAAACGTCGCTTACAATCATATTCCATTTAATGAAATATGTACATACATACATGTACTTGTATACATGCGTTTAGATTGTGTATTTTTCAGCGTACATTTATTGCTTTATATAGATTGAACGTTTTGCACGTTATATGTAGTGCTTAACATGACATCCCAATTCATTATGAATTAGATACCTATCTTAATTAATAATTAATGTAAACGACGTTAATAAGTTACCTGCTAAAAATTTATTATGCTCCTGTTTAAATAGAGAACATGCTGATATATAAGTATACCAGGTGTATCGGGAAGTCATTACGGTTTTTTTCGTAAAAAAACTACATAATTTTCAAGGAAATGGAAGAATATATTTATTCAAAGTTTTGCCATTTGATTCTACACATCTTGCCCATCTTTCGGGCAATTTATGGATGCCATCCCAAAAAAAACCGTTTGTCCTTTGAACAAAGCCATTCCTCGAGCCATTTTATAACTTCTTCGAAATTTGCGAAGTGCTGCTGTGTAAGCCCGTGTCCCATTGATGCGAAAAGGTGATAGTCGCAAGGGGCAAGGTCTGGAGAGAACGACGGGTGCGATATTATGTACCATCCAAGTGCTTTCAATGCTTCCTTGACCGGTTTTACTGTATGAGACGGCGCGTTATCGGACGGTGAAATCACTTTATCGTGTCTTCGGGCCTATTCTGGACGTTTTTCTATCTATGCATGGCTCAAATTGATAATTTGAGTGAGCATTTCACACACGATTTTTCGATTTTCCATTTGTCATTGAATTGATGTGGCACCAATTTCGTTATCACTTGGATTTTCTCATTACTCACAATCGGGCGCTAATCGCTTCTTGAGCTACATTTAGCGCTTCTGTCAATTGTTTTTAAATTTGGGTTGGTCTACATCCAATAACTCCTGCAGTTTCGCATTTTCAAACTTCTGCGGTCTACCAGAACGTTTTTTGTCGCGCACATCGAAATCATCACTTACGAATTGTCGAAATCACGCCTAACATGCTTTTATGATTCGAGTATGCTCACCGTAAGTTTTTACCAGTAAACTATGACTTTCAGCGGTTATTTCCTTTTGATTTAATAAGAAAAGTAATGCGTGCCGCAAATGCACTTTTTCAGGCACGAAACTCGACATTTTCAAAGAAGTATATATCTATGACAGTATTGCTCTAGCAAAATATAATATGCCTGGCTTTAAAGCTTGATGTCAGTAGAATAAAATGACATATGTGTCAAATAATAACACTGCATACTAAAGCTTAGCGGCATCTGTTAGAAAAACTGACAATAACCTTCCAGTACACCTGGTATATATATATATATGTATATATATATATATATATATAGCATATAATTAATTCTAATATCTTTCTAAAACAATCGTCAAAACTAGGGCGTTTTATTACAGTGTGTGATTATATCATAAAAATATATCACACAGTGTAATAAAACGCCCTAGTCTTGACGATAGTTTTAGAAAGATATTATATTTAATTAGTAGCACTTAGGTATGGTATATGGAAATCTACTGTGGCGAATATGTAATATGTTCACCTTAATGTAAAATTTAATGTTACGAATGCACAAGTTTTACCTATTGTTTGTTAATATTTATATGACGCATATTTATGTATTTTGAATATTTTCTGTGTAAGAAAATGTTAATAAGTAACTACAATAAACATCTATCTATAGGATTCAATTATTATTCCATTAATGCAGATATAATAAGTGCCTTGTTAGATTATCCGAAGATGTATTACAGGCTTAGTGTAGAGGTATACTTTCTATGGAAGTATTAGAAATGATGAATTAGAAACATGTACATGAGATAAAGGTATTCACGTTTCCAAACATGGCAAGTAACTATTTTCTATTGGCCTTTCATCATAATCAATCATTGCCGCTAATAATTTATAAAAATCCAAGGTAAGAGGATTTCCTTATAAATTTTTATTTATAATAGTCTAAACTTTTAATACAATTAACGAAGCAAATTTATACATGGATTATTGAAATCATAAGTGTAAACAAATTTGTTAATCGAATTATGTAGATTGTAACTGTAATAATTTAATGTTTAATGAATACTATTTGCTTTTATTTTTTTTTTAAATATTCTCTGAATCGTCTTTAATAATCGATAGTGTTACATAGTAAAGTCAGACCTTCACCATTGGCAACACTGGTATCGAGAAAGGCAGATAAGTAGAGTTGGCTCTACTACTGTCCGGTCAGAGGCGCATGCTTAGAAAAGTGCAAATAATTCAATAAGTAATAAATAAAAATAAATATTTGCACTTTTTAGAAGCGTTTTCCGTTTGCGGATGCAGAAAGTGGATAAGATCGACTGAATATTTGCAACTTCAATTTCTTCGCGTAACCGTGTTCACCGTGAGAAAGAAATGTTCTTATATGCAGAGAACTACCATTTGACATCTAATGATGAAATACTTATAATCTTTCTTATTTCTTAACGGATCTATACACCCACTACAAATAAAAATATATAATAGTAAAATCTGCTTTAGCAACAACAATGTTTTTTTGCGCCACAGAATGGTCGTACCTGCATTTATACATTGTTCACTATTTGTATTGAAGAGGAATTTTGTAATTTCTCCAGTGCGTCAACTAGTTCATTGTAATTATTATGAATAATTTCTAAATCTGTTGCAACTTGAGCATTTTCGAATTTGTTTCAACACTTTCTGATGACAATATTTCGTTGGGATAAAATTGTAAACCTACAGACTTATCTTGCTGAAAATGGTGAGGTGAAAGTAATAATACTGTGGAGGCTGACACTGTCTCTTTATAAAATTATCTTTTCTTATGCCTCTTGAGTTCTACTCTCTTATTATCGCCAAAAAAGAAATCTTCAACATGATTCACTCTCTCCAAGGCATATGAATGGCGAAAGATAAAGAATGCCGCTGTCCAAATAACCAATCCCTAAAATATTCGCTGCATGTAGAATATGGGAAATGCTTGGTTTGTCTTGATTTTGGGTAGTCATACGGAAGTAAAATTTATAAACTTTTCAGTCTTATTTTGATGGAGTAAATTTACCACATGCATAATAAAAATTATGGTTCATATTTGATTATTTACACACAAGCCAGGCATAATTGTATCCGTAAAAAACTAAATTAAAATCTTATTACAATTTTTGGTGCTTTTCAGCTATTATAAACTCAATGAACTCATCCTCACGGTTCTATACATTCTACTGCAGTTAAAGTCGCATTCTTTATACATCATGTATTAGCTCATCTGGTCTCTAAAGCGTAGTAATCGACCAGACTAGAACAACAATACAAACTTACATATACCTACGGTTTATCGAAAAATTTAATGTACCATCAGTTCATATCTGCGAGATAAAGAATTGGCACTCCCGACGAACCCGAGTTAAACCTAGACTAAGGTAGTATGGCGAGAGTTGCGTGGTTATCTTTAATCTTTGTTAATCGAGGGGGGCTCTGGTTAAGCAAATTCTTACTTACATTTCTACTCATGGAAAGAGTACAAAAGGTACAGAGCAAAACCACACAAAAAAAAACATGCGAGAGCTTTTAGAGATGCAGGAAAGGAATCTTCCATGTGAAAATCCCGCCAGAAAAGCAATGATATATTATACTAGGGTCATCTGCATCAATAAAAATATATTAAGCTGTGAAGGCAAATACCGTAGAAGACGTGGATACGATCTCCGGCGGGTCGACCAGATCCGCTAGTTGATTTGTAATTTTTAAAACTAAAGTGCTAACCAAAATTATAGAGGCTAAAAAGGTAATAATCAATGCTTTAACAGGTACACTTAAAAAGACCAAAATTCTCCGGAGACATTGATATCATAATAGATCTGAAAAGATCGTAATAGTATAGGTTTTATGAACACCTCAAGTAATCTTTAATTTACTACCACCACACAGTGTTTCACAGTTTCTAGAAAGTCTTTTGCATTATATATAGGCTGCTTGTGTCGAATGAAGGAGAATGCATAGAATATATCAAAAAAAGGAAAACAGGAGAAAAAGATCGATATTTTTAGTAAGGTTAAGAAATGTACACATCTAAGAAATATGTAGATATATGTATGTAAATCTATGAGAGAGTAATGTATACGTTTCTGATTTAGTACTAAATTTCACCTAATTATAACACCTTACGTTGAACATATCAAAATATATACACGCAAGGAAAGCTTTACAAAATTATGTAAAATTTAGAAAATTAATTTATTAGAAAGGAAACTACAAATAATAGAAAAGTATCGCAGAAAACAGCTGTAACATATGTCGATAATAATTGTTAAATACTCAATAGCAACAACGATAATAATAATAAGAGTAATGAGTATTATTGTTAAAATTATCAATTAGCCTCCGTCTGGCTGGAATTATTTCAAAAACTGCTCGTTATTCCCATTAAAAATAATTTTTTGTGGAAAAATTCCAAATTTTATATTAGTTTTTGAAAATAATATATTAGTAACACCTTCTTTTAATGTTTGTGTTATGCACTATCCATGTGTTTCTTGCATTCAAATTTATTAAGCTATGCCACAAACTTTACCTCCCAAGCCGAGCAGAACATCTGATAAACCCCTTGTATTTTTTATGACTGAACGCTCACAACGTCAACTCTACAAATAAGATAACAAATACATTTTTTTGTGAAGGAACTCCCAAGTTTTAAACTGATTTTTGAAAATAATAGGTTAATACAGATACGTTCTCTATACGCTTATAATGAATAAATAACTGTTATGTATTATATAAACACATTTTATATCTTTCGGATTTTTTATCTAACTTTAAACGTCTTATAAAAAAATGATAATCGGCAAATACACAAAAGAAACTCTGTAAGTGACCCGGAGGACAGGAAGACAGGCCACAAAGCGCGCACAAATTCGTGTTAGCGTGCATATATCTATGATGAATGTAGCGGATGTCGATAACATTACATGAGGAGGAAGGAAAAACGTCTCGATGCGTGAGAACTACTCTCCATATGACGACAATGATTACAGTACTCGGAGTTACTAAACTAAGATATATAATTACAACAGCGTACGCAATGTCTCAATGCTAGACAGAGAGCACGAATTTTAACGTTTGATTGCGTTCACGACTTTCGCTTTTCACTCCAAGGAATATTTTCAATAAAATTGACGATGTCATACAAAATTATAAACTTGTAGATTAAAAACTAAGATATTTAAAGAACGAGAACTCGTAAAATAAGCTAGTTTTCAACACTATTATACGAAGATAATTTGGAGGAAGTGGAATGACTGCTCGCATCTTTTGGAATGAAATGGCGTTATATTATAATTCTACCACTTTTTTAGGATAACAAATGAAACCTCTCCATAGGAGATTTATTCAGTATTGAAAATTTTGCCATGTTTCTTTGCTTTTTTGTTCGTTGTGTCTAATTGATTAATTGATTAATTTTATCTAGGCCTCTTTCCCACTTTTTTATCCAGTACATGGTCTCCACTTGTGAACAATATCAATCCATCTTTTAAGTTGTATCTCTCATTCTCTTCTCATTTCCATTTTTGTCTTGTCACTTCCTCTGTTATGTTCTGTACTCTAGTGATATTTCTTATAATTTCATTTGTTATCCGATCCGATGTGTAAATCCTAATACGAATCTTTCCATTAAACCTTGTACTTTTGCAAATTTGCCTACACTTCTCTAGGTGAATGTCCAAGTTTATGTACCACATGTCTGCGTTGAATATATATATATATATATATATATATATATATATATATATATATATATACGGAAACGTGCGGCATTTTGTAACGAGATTCATGATGCTATTGACAATGATAACACTTTCGCACAACGCATCGTGTTCAGTGATGAAGCGACTTTCCATGCTAGTAGTTTGGTAAACAAACACAATGTTTGAATTTGGGGTCTACAGAACCCACATGCAGCCATTGAACATGTACAAGATTCGCCTAAAATGTTTTATGCGATATCCCGATCATCTGTTTACGGCCCATTCTTCTTTGATGGAAACACGGTTAACGGTCAGCAGTATCTCACTATGTTACAAAACTGGTTGTCTCCTAGGCAGCACGAAGACAACTTCATTTTTCAACAAGACGGGACACCCCCTCATTGGAGTCACCAAGTGCGTGAATATCTGAATGAAACTCTACCGAACCGTTGCATTGGTCGTCAAGGAGCTGGCGACTTAGCATGTCTCAGCTGGGCTCCACGGTCACCGGATTTGACACCCTGTGACTTCTTCCTGTGAGGTTTCGTTAAAGACAATGTTTATGTACCACCACTCCCACAGAACCTGAAAGAGTTGAAGAACCGGATCTGCACTTCCATAACATCGGTGACGAAGGACAAGCTTGCCCGGGTATGGGAGAAATTTGAGTAACATATGTCGATAATTGATCATGTCGCTGACGGAGGACATACTGAACATCTGTAATCTGAACTTAAGAGGTTTGTAAATATGTGTATAAAGTTTCATATTCGTATGTCTTAAAGTTTAATAAATACATGAATTCAAAATACGTATATCCTTTTTGAAATATCCTGTATATTAAAAAATACTATAATTTGATTGCTTTCTTATATTTGGTAGCGGATTGCGCAATTGGTCATCAAAGGTTATCAACAACCAAGGAATTGACCTCACCAGTGAGCGTGAGCATACCTATTAAACGCATGCATACCATATTTTACACATCGAATTGATCATATTTAAGCTGTTAACAATATACATGCCACGAATCTTGAATTGTGGTCAAAAAAGTGAAGAAACGCAAGCGCCAAGGAATTTTTTTTTCTAAAATACAAAAAAAATAATAAAATCAGAGAAATTAAATAATACGTTAAAATATAAAAACGAGAATGACAGACATGACAAAAGTAACAAATAAATTTAAAAAACAGCATTGGCTGCTTAAAAGGGTTAGTCGAATGAAATTGTAGGTTTGACTTAAAACTATTCAAAAGCAATTATTTTAAGGAGTTTGAAGTATAGTTATAGATTGTTAGACACTGAAATAGCATAGTTTGTTGGAGTCTTGCTGCTCTACGTGAAACAACCTGCCGTGTTGGTTCCGTTGCTTCAAAGATGGTAATTTCGATGTTGACGACCGTTCGCGTGAAGGAAGACTAAAAACCTTCGAAGGCGCTGAATTGGAGACATTGCTCGATGAGGATCCGTGCCAAACGCAAAAAGACCTTACTTCAGTATTAGGAGTTACCCGCCAAGCCATTTGCCTGTGATTGCATGCGTTGGCAATGATTCAAAAACAAGGAACTTGGGTTCCTTATGTTTTAAAGCCAAGAGACATTGAGCGTCGTATTTTCGCCTGTGAACAACTGCTCCAGCGGCAAAAAAGGAAGGGTTTTCTTCATCGAATCGTTACGGGTGATGAAAAATGGATTCATTACAGCAACCCAAAGAGAACAAAATCATGGGGACTGCCCGGTTATGCTTCTACGTCGTCGGTTCGGCCGAATATTCACGCTGCGAAGGTTTTGCTGTGTATTTGGTGGGACCAGGGCGGTGTTATTTATTATGAGCTGTTGAAACCGAACGAAACCATCTCTGGGGAACGGTATCGAACTCAATTGATGCGATTGGGCCGAGCACTGCGCGAAAAGCAGCCACAATACGAGCAGAGGCACGAAAAAGTGATTCTACAGATGACAACGCTCAGCCTCACGTTGCCAAACCCGTTGAAACCTACTTAGAAACGCTCAAATGGGAAGTCCTACCCCACCCGCCATATTCCCCAGATATTGCGCCGTCCGATTATTATTTGTTCCCTTCGATGGCACATGGTCTGGCTAATCAGCAGTTCCGCTCATATGGAGACATCTCAAAATGGCTTGATTCGTGGATAGTCTTAAAAGACGAACACTTCTACCGTGCCGGTATTCGAGCTCTGCCAGAAAGATGGGAAAAAGTTGTCGCTAGCGATGGACAATATTTTCAATGATTCATTTGTAAACATTTTTTCACAATAAAGTTGCATGTTCATCAAAAAAACAGCGAGAACTTAGTTGCGCACCTAATATATTTTTCGTATATGTAAATAATAAAAAGATATTAGTATGTCAATTTTGATTTTTGTTACAATTTGTGGGTTAAATAGTTGAATTTGATGGAGCCTGTGGTTGATTGACTTGATCAATAAGGTTGATATATAACCCCTTTCCACATTAACTTTGTAAATTCTGTATACGCATTTCGACAACCAAGTTGTCATCATCAGCAGATAATTTCAAAGTGTCGCACCTGGCAAAACACGGCGAAAAACAACCGCACGAAAATCAAACTCCGTACGCGATCCACACCGTTCAAAACCAAGATGTACACTGTGTTTGTTTCACAAGATTTTTAAAATTATTCTTACTTAAACTAACATGCACTACATTGAAAAAAGGGAATTCCGGTCAAGACAGTCAAGTGCCTGCCTGTAATTTATTATATAGTTATGCAATTCATATAAGTTTAGTTCTAATCTACTTCTTTTGCTGTACAGATATTTCATTTCCATTTTTTTTCAACTACTGTCTTGATCGGAATTCCCTTTTTTCAATGTAGTGCATGTTAGTTTAAGTAAGAATAATTTTAAAAATCTTGTGAGACAAACACAGTGTACATCTTGGTTTTGAACGGTGTGGATCGCGTACGGAGTTTGATTTTCGTGCGGTTGTTTTTCGCCGTTTTGCCAGGTGCGACACTTTGAAATTATCTGCTGATGATGACAACTTGGTTGTCGAAATGCGTATACAGAATTTACAAAGTTAATGTGGAAAGGGGTTATATATCAACCTTATTGATCATGTGGGTTAAATGCCAATGAGTAAATACTTATTAGCGATAGTGCATGTATGTTAAAACACTTAACCAATTAATGTTACTGTAGGCATACAAAAATATGCTCTTTAATGGACCTTCCGACAGAGTATTTATCAGAGCAACAAAACAATGATTTTTCAAAAATAAAGTTGACATACTTCAAAATGTCAACCTGTCCAGTCTCCAGACTTCATCCTATTAAGAACTTATGAGCAGAAATTAAAACAACGTTTCTGATACTAAACCAACTGACCTATGATTTTGTTGATAACAGTTAGTTGACACAATGCCACATCGTTGTCCAGCTATTACAGAAAAAAAAGACATGCATCTAAATCTTAACGGTATGAAATTTTGTTTACTGAATTATAATATTTGGTTAATGTTTTCAATCATTTTATAGTTTGTTTGTGCTACTGCTATTTTGACGAATAACGCATAAATCGAATAATTATTAATATTTTGTTTAATTTTTCATAATTTCTTATTATTTCGAAGTACTGATGTTTTATTGAACACAATTATAATTAAAATATCTTATAACAGCAATCAAATTAAGTTAACAAGAAGTGCGCTGTTTCTTCTTTATTAATATAGCATTCATAGTAATAAAATATAAATGAAAATGAATTTTTTAAAATATTTATGGTTAATGATTGCTTATTGTCACAATAAAGTTTATGATTCTATATTCTCAATAAAATTTTATTGTAATTATGATCCCAGTTATTAACGATTATTTCCTTTTATGGCATTAAAAACCAATGTTAAGCGGGCATAATTATACAAACAAAAATATGTGAACATTTCTTAAAGCGTGCATTATGTGACTTTGTTGTCGGCCCATAACATTAACAGACGTTTTTAAATCATTTTTTTAATTGCGCCTATCTCAATATGGTAAAATTAATAGGAATATTAGTGACAAAATCAATTTGAATATAACCGAAGGGATATAAAAAATTATAAATACTAAGGATATTCCATGTTAGTAAAATCGTAATTAACGTGATAGATGATATGACAAAAAATATGATATAGCTGTTATTATGCTGCTTAATTTGTTGATTGCCGACATATTTATCAATTTATCAAACGATGAAAACAAGAAAAAAATATATTTGCGATTATATTGTGGGATAATTAACTTGCGCAATATACTAAACAATTTTGTTCGACTCTTATTTTAATACGATAATAAGAATTTAAAAACTTAAATTTAATTGATTATATTGAAATATGCTGACCTACAAACGAATTTGAAGTTTTTTAATTATTGAATAAATATTATATCAAAATATGAAATTACCACTATTAAGAAAAACGATATTCCTATTATTATAAAGATATTAATTCTCACTTTATATATCAACCTCTCAAGAGTTTACAGTTAACGATATATAAATAACTAGTTCTTCCAAGGAAACGGAGCTAAACCTAAAGTGATGATAGTTGCAACTGCGTTAACAGTTTTCCTTAGAGTTTTAACTCGAATCCATTGCATTTAGCTTTATGCGACCAAACGAGACTCTGAACAGAAGTTCTATAATTCCAAGGCAAGAACCCTTCATAGAAAAACAAATCAGGAAACTGGATGAATCAAGACCACTTATGGAGACAAAAATGTTCATGAAAAAAAGAGAAAAGACTACGTGGGAGCTTTTGGTTGTGCAAGAAAAGAATCATGTATGGGAAAAGCTGGCCAAGAAGGTAAGAATGAATTAGAGTCATCTACATATATATAAATATATAAAGTCGTAATAGTCAAAACTGTAGAGGAAGTGGATCCGATGTAGGACGGAGGGGTGTGATCGACTAATTGATATAGAATTTTCGAATATTATATAAAAGAATCATAATCAAGAATGTTAAAAGGAATCATTCTATTATTAATAACACCCTATCTACTACATATGTTTCACCGAATTCACGGATCTTCAGGCAGATTTGTGTTATTAATGAACGATTCCTTGGTAGCGTCTATCATATCATTTCGATACAGAAAAAAAATGAAACACAGGCGCCTCCCTCTCTCGTCCACCATACTGAACGACAAAGCGAGAAAGGAATCGTTCATTAATAACACAAATCTGCTTGATGATCCGTGAATTCGGTGAAACATATGTAGTAGATAGGGTGTTATTAATAATAGAATGATTCCTTTTAACATTCTTTTAGTTGGCAAATAGCCGTTACGCAATGCGTCTGTCTTATATGCTCTGATAACTTAGTTATCGACAAGCGAAGATAGACGCGTTTCTCGCTTTGTCGTTCAGTATAGTAGACGAGAGAGGGAGGCGCCTGTGTTTCATAATCATAATCAAGATCAATTTCAACAAGCATATGCGAAGAAGTGAAGAAACTCCAGAAAGACATAAAGATCATAACAGATCTGAAAAAGTCGCAATGGAATAGGTTTTATGGCCACCTTCGGCATTCTTCTAAAATCTTTTGTATATTAAAATATAATTTAATGCAACTACATAAATTGAAAATTTATAAAAATTTACTATTAGTTATCTTTACTCTGGGATAATGAATTGAAATTATTTTAATAAAGTCCATCCATCATCATAGTAAATTCTTTCCGTAGTATAAAGGCTGTCTATAATAAAAACACAATTATTTTATAATTATTATAGACTTGCAAAATATTAGTTAAAGCTTATGCTAAAGTTCGAAGCTGTTTGTACACGTGTGTTGATGAGGCAACAATTTTATCGTTACCTTAGGTTAGCGTACGATTAATATACTTTTACTATTAAATAATTACTTGAAAGCTAGTAATGGAATATCATGAGCAGCATTATATCCTACTGTCTCCGGTGCGGTAACAAATCCAAGCTTAATTCGTTAACTTTTGCTATAACAACACTTGCCTGGAGTCGTGCATTGTCTTGATGGATTTTTTTTTGTAAACCAGCATGATTTTCATATATTTTTTGCTTTAATTTGTCCAAGGCTCTCGTAATATAATGCGCCTGTGACGATTTGGCCCTTTGGAAAGTAATCAAAAAGAAAAATACTTTCTTCAAGAGAATGGGAGTCAATATCTTTTCTACAAATGAAACACCTATCGCCTTCTTTTGATAGGAGAAAAACGACCGTACCGCCACTGTTTAGATTGTTGTTCTACTTCGAGTTTATAATGATGAATCCTCTGGTGGTAAATATTATATGTATTTGCACCATTGTGCAACGATGGGACGACAGAAGCGATGTTCAAGGGCTACTGCAAAGAAAATAAGTCGATCACACCAGGTTGTCATTTATATCCGTACGACCGTCTTTAAATCGTTTATACCACTCATACACACTCATACGTGATAAACACGCATCACCGTTCACTTGTTTCATCAAATTAAACGTTTCAGTAAACGATATACCGAGTTTAAAACAGACCTTGATATTTGCTCTTTGTT
This sequence comes from Dermolepida albohirtum, assembly GCA_031893035.1. Classification (NCBI taxonomy): domain Eukaryota; kingdom Metazoa; phylum Arthropoda; class Insecta; order Coleoptera; family Scarabaeidae; genus Dermolepida; species Dermolepida albohirtum. The sequence continues at coordinate 93,066 of JAVIWB010000776.1, forward strand.
CAAAATTCATTTTTCGACCAATGCCAAATACATACTGTTACTTTATGCGCAATTTCTCTGCTTCTAATGACGCAAATGTCATGATATTTTAACATAATATTGGTGAAAGATCCACCTTACCGACGCATGTTTTTTTTTTAATAGACGGCGCCACCAAGAATTAATATTTTGGAAAGTTCGATTTTCTCTGCGACAGACCTGTGAATTTGTCCCAAAAATGTAAGGAATTGTGTACTTAATTGAACAATTTGTTGTACAGATAAAATTGTCTAAAATTTTAAAAGTTAAGAACTATAAATAAAGTTAGGTATTATAAATATATGCATCGAGATTTGTATCAACTAATAAATATTGATTTAATTCGTGCATATGTAAATACGTACTATCATAACTGATAACATATCGATATACATCTTTTCTTGATTATAACTGCACTTAGAATATGGAAATTTCCAAGTGGCTACATTTGAAATCCATGGCATTTAAAGAATTTATAATTCCAATCACGTTACCATATAAACAACAAAAATAAACCTTTTGCATATTTTGTGTGTAATAAAAATAACCTCGAAGAATCGTAAACAAACTTCCCACAGCCCAATCGTTCAATCATTAATTGACAATCGATAAATAAATATGTATGTATTAAAAGCGTCGAAGGAGTTATTATCTGCGGAGTTGCTAGTATTCGATATTGACATAATTAAATGGCACACATCCTTCTTTATCTTAATAGACGCCAATTAATGGCTTATCGCGCTATAAAAACAGTGTCGATGAATATGCCGAGAAGAGATATAACTTTTACGACTGTAAACACACATGAATGGGTCCGTCTTTATTAATCGTGTATCCATTTATTATATATTTTTTTTAACGAAAACTATCAACGGTTTATCAAACGATGGGGCTAAGAATTTCGAAATTACAACAAAAAACTTATTATTTACGTACTTACATGAAACGTCTATCCACTATCTATCCTGTCTGTTTGTATATGATACTGTACGCAAAGGCATAGCCTGCATAAGGCATTTTAAATACGTTGTGAAACCTGTGAGATCATCTATGTATAATTACAGGTATATATGTTCAACCATGTACTTACATAATTATAAACCTTCAATCAATCAAACGCATGACAAATTAAATATGGGTGTAAATCTATTCAATTCTATTTGTTAAAACGTAAATATTTTATTGCTGTACCTACGCATATCTCTCTGTAATTAATTACATTCTTTTCAATTACGATTTTATTGTAATATCCACTTGAATATTCAATGTTAACCTTGTTTATGTAAATATAATGACATTAAGTAATTAAGTAAAGGCTTTAACAGACGCCCTGGTAAAGAAGGTCAAATGATGTTTTATTACTGATAGAAACACAGGGTAATAAATTATTTACATTTTGCAGACAAGATAAAATAATTATGTAGATCATATTAATTAATTGGATTCTGAAACGATTTTTCGATTAATTTGAAAATGCAATGAAATAACGATTATTTAATCGATTAAGGTTAATATAACCACTTTCCAAGATAATTTTCATATTCTGTATATGTATTTCAACAACTAAGTTGTCGTCGTCAGCAGATAATTAATCACATGCCGCATCTAAAATCACGGCAAAAAACGCACTGTGTATGTTTGGCTATGTGTGTTTGGCTTTCCACCACAGTCTCCATTAAAATTTACTTTCAGCGATTATTTACTTGTCAAAAAAAACATGAAATGTTAGTAAAAATATATAATTTACATTTGATTCAAATAAATAAATACGTTGATTGAAATCTTTCGTTTGATAAATTACGTACAAAAAATAAAAGAAAGAAATAAATGTTCAAAGTGAGTCCTGAATACTTTTACCTTTTAGAAACTTATGAAATTATTTCTTCAAAAATATTAGCGGGTTGATAGCTCAGTGGTAAGCAACTAGTTTTTCATTCCGGGATCTCTCGCTCAAATTTGCTGTCCAGAAAGGTTTTGCGTGGCTTCCTTTTCCCATTTAAGCTAATGTTGACAGACAAAGAATTTAAGTCACATCACGAGCGCTGGCGTAATAATAACTCATGGTCTGCCAAAACTTCCTTTAATTGGCGCTAAACTATTAGAGGTTATGAAGGTATTATTATTATTATTATTATTCTGATAGTAAAATGTCAGCGCCAAATAAAACACAACTGCCATTGTTTGCATTTTATTGATTTACATTTATTTAACATTTTATGAGATGACAGCATGTGGTACACAAGATCTCGAGCTACTTGTTTAGCAGTTAAAAAACTACAAGAGGCTACAGATGACTTAGAGGACTGACTTGCAACATGGATAGTCAGGAACAATCCTGCCAACAGTTCTGTTGTTACGTTCAATAAGAGCCTAAATTACATCAAATATCTTGGTCTTACATTTGATAGCAAAATGACATGGAAGCAACATATTTATGAACTCATCTTGCGGGCAAATGAAACACTAATACGGCGATACCTATTAATTTATCGTAACAGTATTCTTAATTTAAAGCTCAAAATATTACTACTTAAAGTAACAATAGGGCCTATATTGGACCTATGCTTATCAAATATGGGGTTACGCTGCTCAAATCCATCTAAGGACACTAAAAGTTATTCAAAACAAATGCTTGAGATCATGATATTGTGATTCGTTGCGACTTAGGTACCCCCCCCCCAACCACTAACTTGAAGCAGTGGCTTCAACCTCATCCATGAAAATGAAGAACAATCTTTATAACCACAAATAATGAATTTCGGGTAGAATTTCCAAATTTTGCAGTAACGTATGACAGTTTGCGATAAATGCTTCAACAATCCATTGAAAAGTACAGTTAAAGAGAGTTTGTATCTCAAAAATCAGATGTTGGCAGGCCAACAAGACAAACAATTGAAAGTATCGTAAATGCGGAATAACTCAGTTGCGTAAGGAAGCAATCACAAACGTTCATATGGGCCATCGGTTAATTTTTAAATAAGATAATTCGGATTCATAAATATCCACCCAAATTTCGTTGCGTGGGTGAACTTTTACCAACTTATCATAAAACGCGCATATTATAAATAGTCTCTACATCAAATTATAATGGTTTTGACAAATCCTTCTCCTTAAACGAAGCATGTTGTCACCTATATATTAATGAATTTATCGAAGTGCCGCTGCATTCCCAAAAGAATAAGCATTTATGTTACTGTTTCTCATAGACAGATTGTTAATCCAATATCCTTCAATGATATTGCGAATGCGGAAAGACATAGAAATAATGTATGAGGCTGCATAAATTCTTTGTTGGATTTGACAATCTATGGATGTTAATATTATAGCAGAATGTAATAATGGTTGAATCAGATTTTAGCAGTCGACATGGAGAAATCTGTTCCCTGGAAAACTCAAAGTTAATAGATGAAGAAACCCAGGAATGAAACTAATCTAATGGGTTATATTGTAAACTATGTTTTGTCGATCTGCACCAGCGTGTCTCAACCTTTTTACGCAGCGAACCACTAAATTTAACCAAAGATTAAAAAATAGTGATCTACATGTATTGTAGATTATATGAATTTACATTATTAGTGTTATATGCATAATTGAAACAATATCGAAAAAATAAGAAAAAAAAAGTTTTAAAATAAATTATTATTTAAAGATTTATTTTTCTATTCAAATCATTTGAGCAAATATATATATATATATATATATATATATATATATATATATATAAGCACATTTAGAGTGTCTGCTAAATTATAAACAAATTTGTAATCTTTTTTATATTTCTCTTTCTTTTCCAATCGTAAATATTCAAATTTGAATTTTTGCCGCTATTCGAATTCAAACAATCAATCTGCAGTCTTCATTCTCGATTTATTTTCTCATTACATATGTTTGAATTTACTATATATAAACGAACATGTCTTGATTAAAATTATTTTCTTATTTTGTGATAATTTTGACTGAGCCTGTGATTGATTAACTTAATCACTGAAAGTTGATATATAACTCCTCATCAGCAGATAATTAAACAGTGTAGCACCTGGAAAACTACAGCAAAATACCCGTACGAAGTCAGTGTGTGTTTTGGCTTTCAACGGTACAGATCGTGTGCGGAATTCGTTTCGTACGGGTATTTTGCCGTTGTTTTCCAGGTGCGACACTGTTTAATTATCTATTGATTATGACAACTTGGCTACCGAAATTAACATTTTATATTGAATACATTAATATGATAAATTATTGTTTACTTAAAAATTATATTTAAATAGATATGTATAATTTATCCTGCTTTTATATTATTTCCATATAAAATATAATTTCCAGTCTTATAAACTAGTACAAGTTGTCTATACCACATGTGCAATTGCATTACAACTATTTTTCCTCACTCGTTTTTTAACATGTAAAAGGAACAAACATCAGGTTAATGATTTCTCTTTTATATCAATTATTATTTCATTTATTTTTAAATAACCTTTTATATCTTGCAATTAATTTTCCCGCAACTTTCTCTTTACAATAATATGTAATGTTTATATTTAATGCGTTCTATTTAAATTTGGTTTGACAGTCATATATTCATTAGCTTATTGTCTTTCATTTATTCTAAATTTAAATTACCTTTGTATATTATATACTTTATTTATTCAATCTTTTGGAATATAAATATTTATACATTTTACCTGAAGTTTTCTTATACATTTAATATATGTTAATTGTAATTAATATTTTTTAATAGCTTTCTATTATTTGAACATAATAATAAACTCCTTCTCAATGTCATAAAGCTTTTTACTCATAATTTAGATTTACACATATCCTCATTTAAAATTATGGTTCACTTATTTATAATGTATCCCCTTTTATTTAAAGCGTTTATATTTATTTTACAATCTAATCTATTAAAATTTTAGAAAATTATTATCATATTATCTCGGATACATATTATAATCATTATTAACAGTACAATAATTATTTATCTTACTTGTAAATATTAAATTAATTTAGCTCAAAAATATTTTAAATTATGATCCACTGACATTTTATTCTAGTCTTTGTTTACGATTAATATAGATTTAATAGAATTTAATCGATATGCATAGATACATTGTTACTTATCCTTTCTCTGTAATATGTTATTTATATCTATCTATTATTATTTATGATAGATTATACATATATACAAATATGTTTTCAATTAGCATTTTTATACATTTATCTTCTTATTTTGTCATTTTCCATTATTCTTTATAAACTTCAAATTAATATATATAGCATTTCGAAATTTATTTCATAATAATGTGTGCCTATATAAATTGTTTTTAATAATACCGTTGGTAGAACGTATAAAATTGTTTCTGGACCGCGAAACACTGAATAGACTTGCCTTAACTCATAAATCAAGATAAAGTAGATTTTATGTAGATTAAATTTAACAAAACGAGATAAAAATCACTGAAATCAAAGTTTATTATATAAAAAGCATTTAGTTATTAATTAAATTTCTGCGAAACATGATTTATAGTACCTGAATTCAGTCATTGCCTATCTAACCATTCGTTCTGTCGTAAGCGATGAGTATACGGCTTGAATAAATTACATGCAGGTGTTTAGAAGATTATGAGCGTGTTATTAAAATTAATAAAAAGTCGTACATAAAGCGAAATAGCCGATTTATATTCACTAGAGTTTTACATACTTATGTACTGTATATATATATATATATATATATATATATATATATATATACGATGTTTTTCATGGCATTGTATATGTATATGTATATGTATATATATATATATATATATATATAAATATATATATATATATATACATATACATATACAATGCCATGAAAAACATCGTAAATATGAGATAAAATCACGCAGTGTATTAATTAACACAAACGATAAATAACTTAACTTAATACTTGGTGGGATGCAATAAAGTCGACATTGTTTATAAATCATGAAAATCCGCTGAAAATCTTGTAAATAGGACGAACACACTATCTTATTCTCGCATCATTGAAATATGGTTTGGCTTACGACTTGTCTGCAACGCTAAAATTTAATCCAGTAGTAAGATATTTATCAAATTATGTACAGGTATGCATGTGTAAAACAAAAGCGGTATACAGAAGATAGACATCTGTCATTTGCTCTAGAAGATATTTAAGTTTTTTTTAATAATAAGATAGATTTGAATAATTTATTCACTTTAATTGAAAATGCAATTATGTCAAATAGATGGTAATTTTGATGGAGCCTGTGGTTGATTAATTTAATCACTGAAGGTTGATATATAATCCCTTGCTACATTAATTTTTGTATTCTGTATACATATTTCGCTAACTAAGTTGTCATCATCAGCAGATAATTAAATTGGCGAAATACGTATACAGAATACGAAAATTAATGTAGCAAGGGATTATATATCAACCTATATATGTCAAATATAAATAATTAGAAACAAAAGAGTATATCTGCTTTAAATAAAATATTAATCTGTTAGATTGAAATTATATATATATATATATATATATATATATATATATATATATATATATACCGTTTGTTTTAACACGTTGCTTCCGCTGGTATAGAATATTTGCAAATAATTGTACAAATATTTTCTGTAAATCAAAAAATTAGAACGTTTTAATATCATCTATGGAAGTACGCATTACTAGAAGAAGAATAGAAACTAAAATGAGTGCTGGGTAAACACAGATTAGGGCATTTTAAATATTATATCAATGAAAATAAAACCCAGCCTTGGTAGTGAATAATCACATTTGTATTTTGAAACTTACTATCAAAGTTTCATATCTAAAATTTTTTGTTTTGCACTTAAGGTATTACACCTATTAGCAAACAATTACCACATACATTCCAATATCTTCGACTTAATAAAATAGCATTCTTTCCTATCGAATTTGTTTCGAATATTAATTTTCTGAAAGACATGAACATATAATAAGGAACGTTTGAGAAATAAATATAACTAGGTAGTCTGAAGAATTTCCAGCTTAACAAAGAAACAAGTATTTTTTTGTCAAATTCAGTTTTATTTTTCAATTCAATTCTTCTTGTAAGTCTATGTACATTTCTCGTCTCTTTACTCCGTCTAAATACTAGTTCCCATTTTGTTCTGCAAAGTAAGTAAATATCCTACCAACCAAATTTTCTGCCTAGGAAACGGATGCTAGATTCCAACTTGTGAATTTTTTTCCATAGCGACTATTTCAGTTGTCTTGGTTGAACAAATGTTTTCTTTTTCTTCAAATATGATACAAACGTTTTTCCCAATTTCTGTCTTCAGTGTTCTTTCAAAATGCCTACAGTCTCTACTATCTCTCTATATATCTTCAGTTAAACAGTTAACTAACAACTTTGGTGCACTTTTCTGATGTTTTCGGTCGTGATTGCAGTTTTTAGCCGTCCAGAACGAACGTACGAGATATCAACCAAGCTGGTACAACCACATTTAAATTTGGCTGCAGAAAATTTAACTGCGACAAATGATCGTACAGAATCCCCGTAAATAACGTGCATCTCAGCTTTAGTTTGTGTATACAGATTGCCATTCAAATACAAGATTAATGACTGCTTGATTTTCGATTTTTTCCACTTTTACGGAAACATAAACATCAACTGACACGAACGACTGTTAAAAAATAACTGAGCGTCCAACATTGCTGAAATTTCACCTTTCAATGCTTACGTAATTATATTACCAGAATATTTTTGAAGAGTGGCGCCATCTTAGTGTAAAACTTGAAAATTTTCAGACTATCTTCGTAATACCAATGAATTAGAACGTGTTAATTTTTTTATATATAAATCAAAATAAATCGGACTCTGATAATCACAAAGTCACATGCTTATCTTCAGAAGTGGCATAGTAGACTGACTCACTGTCAGAAAATTAGAGGAAGATTAAGCCATTTATCAGAAAAGAAGAGAGGCAAGAGACTAATTTGGCTTAAATGTTTTAAAAAAGATCGAATATTTTATCTAGATATAGAACTGGTATTCATTTTTATTATCAGCTTATCTAGAATATTAATGGGTTTTCAATAAATTAGAAATATTCTTCAACAAGTCAAATAAGTTTGTATCTGATAATCTTGGTAGCCATGATACTACACCACCTCGTTCTATCCAATTGCTGTACGTTGCGTAACATCTTCTAGTAGTGGAGATAAAACGTTATCTAGAAAGTTAAGAAAAATTTAGATGACACTGGTCCAATCAAACGATCTCCCAAAATAACCATTAAAACGTTTAAAGGAAACAGCATGAGGGTTTTTATTTGTCCAAATATTGTTATTGTGAAGATTGATTGCAAATAGCGTCGTCTGTTAAAAAAATAGTTGAAATGCAGTCTGGATTTTTTGCAGTTTTCTTAGTAAGATCTAAAGAAAGCTACTCTGGAATCATATCTGGAGTAAGAACTAACGAATTTGCCGTTGATTCATTGCGGCACCTACATCGCCTTATTCGAGATTTAGCACCACCAAATTATCTTTTTTTCCACACCTAATGAAATATCTTTCTGGTCAGAAATGTTCAACAAACAATGATGTTAAAATTTGGGTATGCTTATTTTAATGAACTTAACATTCTGAATTATGTAAAGGGAGACTTTAGACGTGTGATTGTAAGATACGAGCACCATTATATTTAAGACGTGTACTCATGCATATTTCCAAAAATACTTATTTATTTAAAAGGATTTGAAATATTCCTTGTGTAAAATCAAGCAATTCTCTAATGGCGAACCTCCAATTTTTCGTAAATTTCGTGTCTTTTAAATACGAAACTGTACAAATATTGTCCTAAAAATTGCACATATACAAATATTACACTTTAACGTTGAATAAAGATCTATTCGAAAATCTTAATCTTTAAATGTAAATATTTTCACAAGTTCTACTAACAATTGAACGCAAATAAAAGTAATTTATTTCGTAAATGTTAATTGATAAACAAGCAACCGGTTGCCTAATTAAAGTAGGAAGGATAATATAATATACAAAACATTAAATGCATTTTAAAGTTATCGATGATATGTATTCATGATCATTGAATTTGCATATATTATAAATATATATGCATTAATAATGTATTTCTTTATACACATAAAGCAATGTAATTAAATATAACAACTAATTAATGTTCGAAAATTTATTCTTCAGTTTTTGCATAAATAAGCGCTGTGAATAAACAGAATCCTACATGGAAAAGGCTTGTGAAATAAACCAAAAGGTCAAGTTCTTAAAACTGTAACGCACTGTTAAAAAGACACAAATAATAATTATTTACAGAGAATATATATTTTTAATATTTATTAATTCATGTTACTTTTAGGTAAAACAAATATTAAAAAATTGAGTATATATGTAAATAACCTGGCCTGTAGACTTCCGCGATCGTTGCCCATACTTTCATCATCTTGGCTTCTGAGTTGAAACCGCGTCATCAGTACTTCTAGTGCCAACATTGCGTCTCTACTTGCATGAGACATCTTCAGAGATTAACTGTTGCAACTGCTTTCGATGTATTGTTGGGTTTATATAGCGTAGTTACGGATGAGCTGTTTGGAGATACAGGATTTTAGGGGTTAATGATTATTTCAGGATAGGATTTTTGAAGAATTAAGTTGTATATGGTGCCCGGTTTCAAGCCTATATTCAACAAGCTAACAACCAGCTACCTGCAGCAGTTTAGCACAACGCTCATGCTCTGAAACATGAATGCAGACAGACTGCTTTATTTCACCAATAAATAAGTTGCATGAGCAAGGAATATTGTACGCACCAGATGCTTCTAAGGCATCACTGTCTTTTACTGAAAATGGGTATGGAATTTTCGAATGGTGTTTAAAGATGATTTTAATGATGTTTTTAAGAAATATTCTACAAATGCGGTCAGCGATGCTTTGTATATAGGGTAGATGATATATGCTGAGTATTAGGTTGTGAAACCCTAAAGTTAAGATATCGGTCTATGGACTGTTGAATATTATGTCTGGAAAAATTGTTATATATTAAGGTTTTGGTAACATGATTAAAGAACATGTATTATAGTTATATATATATTTATATATAAAGTGAAACACTTGTAATAATAATAATAATTTTGTATTGTTTCACTATTACACTCAAAAGTTTTGCTTTATGACTAGTAAAAAGGCATTTAGAAAATATTTGTTAGTAGCCAAAAAAAGTTTCACTACATGATAATTCATCGTCATACCCATCTGAGGTCGGTGTTTCTTTTTTCAAATTTTATGACCGTGGTTTAACCGATGGATCAAAATCTCGTTCAGTACATTAAATAAGATATGAGAATGAGGAGGCCATGGATGATATTGCATTAACACTAGATTTAACACGTTGATATAAAAAAATCGCATTTAAATTTCTTGGAATAATTAATAAAGGTCATGAAGTTGAATTTAATGGAGCCTGTGGTTGATTGACTTAATCACTAAGGTTGGTATATAACCCCTTTCCACATTAACTTTTGTAATTCTGTATACGCATTTCGACAACTAAGTTGTCATCGTTAGCAGACAATTACAAAGTGTCGCATCTGGTAAAACACGGCGAAAAATACCTGTACGAAAACAAACTCCGTACGCGATCTACACCGCTGAGAACCAAGATGTACACTGTGTGTTTGTTTCACAAGATTTTAAAAATTGTTTTACTTAAACTAGGGTGAACGACATTGAAAACTAACAAAAAATTTAAATCACTTTGAATATCAAGACTGGTGTTGTTTTTATAGGAAAATCGCGGAAATTACAAATCACAAATTAAATAAGAAAATTAAAGGTTTGAACAAGAAATTCAAAAATTTATGCCCACGATCAGACAAGAGTGTCAATAGAAATCCTATAAAAGAAACACTTTTAATCGAGGAGAAATAGACTTATTAAACAAAGGTTTAAAACATTGTTTGTCTTACCGCGAAACCCCTACCGAGGAGGTGATCGCAATCATCGAAACGGCTATTAAATATTTAGATCCAACTTCAAAAAATTTCATCAGAGAAGCTTGTAAGACTCAAATTAAACAGAACTTACAAGAACAAAAACAAAAAGTAGTGCACCACGAATGGAACTTAATTAAGAGTCTCAGATCGAAAGATTGCTTTTATTTAAAAGCACATAGTGTGAAAACCTTAATCTCGGAAGCGCCCTATGTTGAATGTACGAAAACTCCATTACCAAAAATGATTAGGGACACAAAAAAAACGCGTTAAAAAGTTGTGAAAAGTTAATAACCCCGAATTTGAATTATAGGTTAAGTGTAAGTAATCCGTTGATCCCTAGACTATATTGTTTACCTAAAATACACAAACCAGGCAACTCAATGAGACCAATTGTCTCAGGGATCAACTCCCCTACTTACTTGATTTCAAAATGGCTAGTGAATGAATACAAAAATTTGCCCGAAAAACTTGAAAGTCTTTCAGTCACTAACTCATTAGAATTTATTCAAAGGATTAAAGATTGTAAATTAGAAGAAGGGGAAATTTTAGTATCATTCGACGTAACGTCATTGTTTCCTTCGGTACCGATCCCAGAAACTTTAAAATATTTAGAAAAACTTCTTCACAAAAATAAGATCGAACCAGAGAAAATAAAGGAATACGTGAGATTAACAAACCTTTGCATGTCCCAAAATTGTTTTCAATTCGAAGGGAGGTTTTATGAACGAAAACAGGGAACTGCAATGGGCAAATGTCTTTCTCCATTCATAGCAGACCTATTTATGAGTAACTTTGAAATTGAATTAAAACATAAAGCTAAATATTTTCCAAGAATTTGGGTCAGGTATGTCGATGATATTTTCGCGATTTTCAATGCACATAAATGCAACTTGGATGATTTCATTAAACAGTTAAATTCAAAATTTCCGACAATTAAATTTACAGTAGAAGGATATCTTAGTTATTAGGAACAATCTCAAAATAGAAATTGATATTTTCCGAAAAGAAACCAATGTCAATAGATTCATCACGGCGGACTCAAATCATAGCATGCAACAAAAGATGGCTTCATTCAACTTTCTTATTAATCGTTTGATTAATTTCCCACTAACAAATGTAAGATATGAAAGAGAATTGAACTTCATTAAGAACATCGCGAGATAGAATGGTTTCGATTCGGAAATAATCAATGGATTAATTAGAAAGGCTAACATAAGAAAAACAATCCGTGACACCACATGTCTATCACCACAGAGCAATCGGGAAAAGCAGTTTGTTTGTTTACCTTATCATCGTATGACAAAAAATCTAAATAGCATTTTTAAAGAGCGCGGTTTTCAAGTTTGTTTTCGCTCCAATAATTCAATTAAAATCCTTTTAGGAAATGTGAAAGACAAAATCGAAGAAAATAAAAAGTAGGGAATCTACCGAACTGAATGTTTAGATTACAATAAACAATATATCGGTCGAACTAAAAGATCGATCGAAACCCGGTATAAAGAACACCTTTCGCACATAAAATTCAACCGACCAGAAAAATCGGGTATAGCAAGGCATGCATTAGAAAATAACTATAGTGTTAGTATGGATTGTTTACATTTGATAAAGAATGTGTATAATTATCGAAAATTAGACACGTATGAAAGCATGCACATTTTAAAGAATAAAAGCCATGTGGTGAATAATAATGACACAGGACCTATACAGTCGACCCTTTTCGGTCTGCTTAATGTCAGAGAAGGAGGAACACTATAATAAATCACATGCATGTACTTATCGATCGTGTCCGTGTTCCTTTTTTCAATGTCGTTCATCCTAGTTTAAGTAACACAATTTTTAAAATCTTGTGAAACAAACACACAGTGTACATCTTGGTTCTCAGCGGTGTAGATCGCGTACGGAGTTTGTTTTCGTACAGGTATTTTTCGCCGTGTTTTACCAGATGCGACACTTTGCAATTGTCTGCTGATGATGACAACTTAGTTGTCGAAATGCGTATACAGAATTACAAAAGTTAATGTGGAAAGGGGTTATATACCAACCTTAGTGATTAATAAAGGTCACTTCCACGGAATATGACTCCCTACACTATCGCATCTGGAATAAGAAACGTACATAACGCTCTTCAAAAAACGGCAAATTTCTTCTTTCTCCAGAACGTTTTTGACTGTTCCGCTTTCACTATGAACCCAGAAACAAATTCGAGATTCGTTATAGACAGTGAGGCTCCATTTTTTATTCCAGAGTTTGTTGTTCACTCTGGCCATATAATTTTATAACGCGATGTTAGAGCTAAACAAAGCAATGGTCGATAGGACATAGACTCAAAAGATCGAATTCTTTGGTATGTAGATAGTATAGAAATGAATTACTTATCTCTACCTATCACCAATTTTATTTCTTGACAAACGGTTCCGAATACCACAATGTTTACGATCAGTAATGTGTCTGAGACGTCGGCGTTTCTCAGTATTTTCTGACAATTTTCTTGAGCATAGAGCAATTATAGCAGCACTATGTTCTTCACGATCCACAACATTACGAATAGGTAATCCGGCTTGACATAGACCAGTTGTACTACCATGTTTAAATGTTAATTGATGAAAATGCTCACCTCTCCGAATAGGAGAAATTACTTTACACTATATTAGCATTAATTAAACTTACAAGTATACTGTTTTTGCTCTTTGGTTCAAAGCCTATCAGCCGTAAATAAAAAAATAACTTTAAAATTGAACGAAGTATATAATAATATAGGAAAAACACATGATTTTGTAGCTATCGAAAAGACTTTATACATAAGACTCGGCCTTTGACAAAAAGAACCTAGCAAATAAAGCAAAGAAAGAGATAGGGAACGTTTATATCCTAATTGACGCAATTTCTAAATATTCAAGAATAGCTCTCTCAGATGGACATTATTAGGCTCTGAAAACTTAACAACTATTATAGATAGAGCGATATTTACTTTAATAAGAGCACTAAAAAGTTTTTCACGGCGACTATAAAATTTCTGGCATGTCAAAATTTTATGGTTCCAAATTTTAACCTGGCAATTGTAGAACAAAGTTACGTGTAATTGGATGCTTAAGATACCAAAAGGCATGTCTAATGCAAAGGTGTATTAGTGTATATTGAGCTATTTTATTTTTATACATGGTTTGCCGCTATTACATTTATCTTCCATGTGTTTAAAATCTAGTCGATATAGATATTGCCATCACTAATTCTTTTGGGAGTAACAGCTAGTTAATCAACTTGTTCATTATAATCAGTTCCAGAATGCTCTTAAACCCACATAAAACTGATATTTATCCTCTAAGCAAATCTGCGTGTATGTAAACAATGTTTAGTATGTGGATTGCTTCGAAAGAAATGTTTTCTATTTTTTAAAGCGTCTAGCACACCTCTATAACTGATCATTATAACTATTCGAATAGTATTTAGACCTTCAAGTCTTCCTCGAAGACCTTTACTTTTGTTGAAAAAATGTTTAATGCATCTGCTAGTTCCTTCAAACTTACTAGCAGCGTTGTAAAAGGTACGACCATAGTCTTTATGAGAATTAGAAGCGCCTATACAGATACAAGCCGCTAATAGATATTTTTCTATGGACTCTCAAATTGATAACTTTATTTTATCTTATACTTTCTATATAATTAGGAAACATTATCCTCATTGGGCTTGGAAAAAGGAAATAGGTGGATAATTAGGTGTTTTGAATGGTAAGGCGAAAGCTGATAGGTATCTATATGCATGGAGAAGTGAGAGTTTCTTGAACCAAAAACCAGCTAATAAATCTAGCATAGCTAGAAAACGGATTTCTACCTCTACATATAAAGCATCGACGGGGGTAGAATTTATGACTCCTGTACGTCGATATTCTATTGTATTGTCGATAAAATTAAGTGATACGTACAGAACTGAACAGTGCACAATCATATACCAAATGCCATCATTATAGACTAGTTTACCAGTAACTCCATCAGCTCCTCATTTTACTTTCAGCACTAAGCGTAATACATTCAAAAACGTTTTGAATTTCGGAACAATATTATCGATATGTTTTTTCTAAATTAACTTATTGTCTAACATTAGATAAACTTCTTCGGTGACTGAACAACTAGAGATTTCATTTCACTACCGATCAAGACAAACACGGCCTACACAGTTCGCTGCTTTTAACAGATTTCCTCAACTGTTCAGAGATTTTCCAGTAAAAATGATTTATACATCATCACCATACCCTAGTGTCTTGTTACGACGTGAGCTGTAAATATCATGGACCTCAATATGGAACCTTGAAAGAGTCCGGCGTCAAATAGTTTTGGTTGAATTATGTAATTTGTTATCATTCATTCTAATATATATTAGAAAATTTTTGAAAATATTTACAATAGTAGTGGCAATGTTAGTTGATATGTCTTGCATAGTTTTGATTCTAAAAGGTTCAAATCTACACAGTTAGTTTAGACAGCTGTCCTACATACGCATTACTAGAAATTATCTAATTATTCAGTTAGTAAGTCTACAAGCATGATTTATAGTGACAGTTAGTCAAAAATATCGACAGAAGAACAAAAAAAAATTAGTGCATTACCTATGCTAACTTGATTAATCGATTGTACTTTTCTTTCTTTCTTAGTACGAATAAAATACGTCTTTCCCGATTATAGCAGAAAAATATTGTTTCAATACTACTACTTTTCAATATTGAAAAAAACTAATTAGATTTGTTTTAAAACCAATAAAATACTGGCGATTCTGGGAAATCCTCTAAGAAATCTGCAATAACAATCAGAAAAACACACACACGTATCTACCTATATAAATATGCAAATACATTGAGAAATTCTAATTGCGCCAGATGCTAACCGCAAAATAAACGCTTAATATAATACTGTTTCGTATATAAAATTGTATTTACAAAACATTTTATATAATTCTTCATTATCCTCTACCTACGTCTTCGTGAGTAAAGATCTTTAAAAATATAATATTTCATGTCTTCTCGTCGGAATATAAAGAGATATTCACAAACAAGAAAGGAAAATATACGTTTGCCTTCCTTGAGTAAGATTACATTGGGAACATGAATATAATTCTCGTTATCAGTTTTTATGAATCAGACTTCGAAGAGCTCAGCTCAACGTATGCCAGACGAATGGCGCTTCAATACTAATGCCGCTAAATCATTATTAATTTGATAAGAGAACTTGCATTGGAAGATAATATATAAAACACAGATGTATGTAATTATAGTAGATGACATTGAAATGGCATGGTTAATTTCATTCATGATAATAAATTACGAATTAAAGTAGTACATTGCACTGCGGACGGCAGTGGTCTAAAACGTGCACTTTATTCATTTTTCAAGTGATTGTTACCAAACTTGATATACTTTTATTATTACTTATATAGTAGTTTCGTAGACTAATGAAAAAATTTACCCAAACTCTCTCAGGTCATGATACAAGGTTATCGAATGTTAACGCTTCTTACTGGTGTGTTATATGAAAGAGTACTTGTAAATAAAATATAATAAAATGCATATTATATTTTGTTAAAATTAATGCAATATAACAGTAATATGTATAAAAATGTTATATATAATATTTATGGAACGATATTGCATTTATATAATGCTTAAAAAATATCCGTATTTTAAAACTACTCTTCCAGTAATTCATCAAATTCCCTTCTGGAAATACCTCTTATTGTTATATTTCATGGAGCTCTTCCCTGCTTTCAGACATGTCCTTTAACAGTATAGTTACATCTTCCAGCAGATTCAATTTTTCCAACATTTCATCTTACTTTGCATAGTTCTCGTGGTATAGAATCCCCTCAGAATGCTGCTTATACACGTCATGGGTTTGAGAGGTCTATAAAGGATATTTTTAATGCATCAAAATTTGACATATGTAAGCCATAAATTATCCGCGAAATCAGATTTTTATTTTTTTTCTAAAAACTAACATGCCTGCCTGCGAACTTGATATCAAATTAGCAACACTCATGAAAGAATGTTGAATTAATAGCCGGAGAGTATATGTGAAGAACTCGACACTTTTAAACAAAAATTTGATTATTTCGTTCTGAAAAAATACTTATGTTAATGCTATTTTTCTCCAATTACTTTGAAGCGTTTATTCATCAACGGTTGAGACTAAATACTTTTAACTTTAAATTTATATATTCTCTAAACTTATTAGTAATTCCTTTTGAAATTGTTATGTTAGCTAAGTTGATATCAAATTTAAACAATTTTGTTTACAATCTGCGGGGCATAAATTGCTTGCGGCAAAAAGCGCAAATTATGAACTCGGTTTTGTAGCTGCAACTCTACTGCTTCATGATTTTTGTGCCTGTCAAGTTAAAAGGCTACGTCGGTTTTTACAGAAAAAAAATCGACAGAAAAGTCTGTTTTCACGCATATCTCGCGGCAAATTATTCATATTTGCATTTTTGAATAATTAAAAGATACTACTAACTTTACAGATACATATATGTTTGGAGTATTCTAAAATAGTTCGCTTTTCGAGACAACTCACCGACAACTATTGATTTAAACTTTGTAAATAGATTATAACTCGAGCTAGAAGAATGCAGCAGCATAATTTTACAAACGTGATACCCGTTACAAGTACTGCATAGAATGCAACGGCGGCGCACATTAAACATGTTTTATATCTCAGAAATGCTGTAAATTGTTTTATTTCTAGTGTAGATAATGAAACTCTTGTATTTTGTAACATTTAATATAGTCTAGTTATAAGCCTCTAACATTTGGTCGCGTATAATATGTGTAACGATAGAATTTACCAAGGAATAAATACAATACTGTCTTAATTTCACACTATATTATATGCATATTAACTGCGACTAGTTTCGTCTATTAGGATATTATCGAGCACGTGCAATAAAAGTTACAATAGATACAAGATTATATGTTGGTAAAAGACCGTTCATCGAAATATCCATAAATACAAATAACAGGAAAATATTAAGAACTAATAAACTTATTAGGTACAATTAGAGTAAGAGATTCAAATAGAAATAGTAAATTCTACAGAATTGGGTTTGTTACACTTATTAATTTCCATGTATTCAAAGAAACATAATATACTTTCAAAAACATATTAACAATTTTATACACACTTAGTAGCCACCGCGCCATGTCGATGGGCTCAGTTATTCATTAGCAGTGAGAGTGTAAAGTGCTTGCGATAGCATCGTGGTCACGAAATGAGATAAGGGCAGTTTTGCGATATAATTTCGTGCCTGGTTTAAAGATAGACCAGTGCTTCGAAGAAATGATTCTTGCACTAGGTGATGTTTGTCCACATAGCACAACGATATTCAGGTGGTATAGAGAACTTCAAAGGGGAAATTTAACCGTGGAGGATGCTGAGAAGCCGGGAAGGCCACGAACGTCAGTTACGGAGGAAAATGTTGCTAATGTGTGGAAAACGCTTGGCGAGGACAGGCGAGTGATCTACTAACAGATAGAGGGTACTTCAGGCCTAAATGCACCAGCAATTTGTTCGATTCTGCTTGATCATTTGAATATGAAGAAACTTTGTTCTCTGTGGGTACCGCATCGACTGACTGAAAAGCAGATGACACGACGTGTGACTTGGTGCCGGGAGATGCTAAAAAAGTTTAATAAGGGACAATCTCGGTATATGAACAACATCGTGACGAGACTTGGCTGTACAATTACGATGTGCCGACCAAAGCTCAAAACAAAGTTTGGGCCTTTGATGATGAGGACACACCCGTAGTTGTCAGAAAATCCCGATCTGTAAAGAAGAAAATGACAGCTGTATTTTTCAAATCGAGTGGAATTGTGGAACACTTCCTTTTGGACACACAGAAGACAATCACAGCTAAGTGGTATACTGAACAGTGCCTGCCTAAAATCATTGGATCTATGAAGAACCTGCGCCCAAAGTCAAGAATGGACACCTGGTTCCTCCATCACGATAATGCTCTAGCTCACCGCGCCAAATCCTGCACCGAATATTTGACCACGACAGGATTGAAACTTCCTGAGCACCCTCCTTACAGTCCATATCTTGCTCCCTGCGTCTTTGCACTGTTCCCGCATGTGAAAATGAAGCTAAAAAGGAGGCGGCTTTCCCTTGATGAGGACCTTCTGCAGGCTTAGGACAACGAATGTGCTTTACTCCCTAGTGAAACTGGGCAGAACTGGCTTAAAGATTGGTTTCGGGGGATGAGGAGGGGTATTTTGTGGAGAGGAAATTACGTTGAAACAATTAAATAAACAAAAGTGTAAAGCAAAACTTTCCTAGTACCCTTTGTATTAATCAACCTTGATCAATTTTTAATACATTTACTTATATTAAAAGTTCCTGTAGTCATTAACAAGTGTAAAATTTTATTTACTCTATATTTTGAATTGTATAGTGACAATACTAACATGTATATATTTTTCTATGAATGATTACATAGATATGAGGCATGTCTATGTAATCCACGTGTTAATTCTCCATACCAACGAGAAATTGTTCACTGATGTGATGCTTCATTGCCAAAAACAAAAACCAACTCGGCGATGCATTCTTGTTGAGATAATTGTTTTCGAAAATTGTTCCACGAAAATGTTCTCGGTTTAATTCCATTTTTCAACTAACCTGTTAATTTTGTTGTAGTTCGTTGTAGCTACAATATTACATGTATGGCACTGAATCTTTGAATTTTGCTGGAGTTTCATTTTTAGTACTGACATTTGATTAGTGGTTCCCTGTATGTCCCAATATGCAAAACTTAAAAGACATCTCACGTATATATAGCGAATGAATCAGTAGCCTACTACTATTTTTTATGACAATAAAATATTTCCACTTTCATATCAATTTCCATGACCATGTTTCTTTACCACGAAATTAAAGCATTACTACTATTGAATTATAAAAAATTTCAGTAATTCAAACTTTATTTATCTAAAAAACTAATTTTATATGATTTTTACCATGGGATAACTATTAAAAATTAATCAAAACTAATAAAAATATTGTGATTTTTATATCATGAACACTTATCTTTCCTATTTTGCAACATTTGTTTTAATATTTTAAGTAATAAAAAAGTAATACCAACATTAACTCCATAAAATTTAAAATTTAACATATTTTATAAATTATAGTGTTAATCTTTTAATTATTTTTGCATTTTATGATTATCACAGTCCTTGTTGAAATAAATATTTGAATTCTATCCTTCTTGCAGTTTTTCTTAACGAAACGCTCAAATATATTGTAAAACAGAGAAACATATTATATTTGAGCGTTCCTGTTTTTGTCCATTGTCCAGTTTATAGAGAGTTGTCATTTGTACATGTTCTATTGAAGTTTACTTCACATTTAACGATTACACTATCTGGTAAACTTTAAAAACGTACAGAGAATCTGCCCTTTCCTTTCTAAAACTTCTAACATTATTTCTATATGTTTTTAATGTTTAAATTATCAATTTTAAATAGCTTTCAAGGTAAATATGAACCATCATAATTAAATTTCTAAACTATAATTCACGTTTTCTTTAACTGACTTTTTATATAAAATGATGCGTGTTCTCTTATAGCTGAAAATTGCCCGATTTTATTTCTTGTTTTCCTATTTATAATCTCATTGATTTACTCAGCCCTCTTAAAGTAAGCAAAATCTATCGCTTTTTTTAATTTGTAAAGGAATTTTTATAATAATATCAAATGATTGAGACTTTAATTTTAGAAATTGATTAGATATCCGAAATCAGCATTATTTAATTGGTAAGTATTTTATTAGTTTTATTTCAGAAAAGTTAATAGATAAAATATTTTTCTCTCTAAACTTAACTCACATTTGAAAGATGCTTTAGTAATTTTCTTCTTCATTTCAAAATATTTCTCAATTTTTCTTCTTACAACATATTTCTAAGTTTTTATATTACCTCTGTGCATGCTATTTCCCAACTTGTTTAATTTAAATAAATCTCAGCTTTAGTCAAATTATCAACATTTATGTTTATATATTTTATCGCGGATCTCTCATTTAATCTTTTTATTTTGACATAACTCTAATACTGATAACCCTTTTAACTAACTACAATTACATTATAACCCTTAAAATTCTTCCAAATTAATCGCATCACATTTTCCTTTATTCCTAAACTTATATGATTTTTAGTATTATATAATTACTTACTAATCCCTTTTCTTTGATTTTTAGTTAAGATTATATAAGAAATTTCTTTACATCTTACGTATGGGCACTAATATTATTTACAAACGTATACATACGACTTTATCCATGTGTGGATTAAAATACAAATTTGTTTGGATATATTTAGTAACTGTGAGCATTATTGTGTTTTTCCAAAGTTATACTATCTACATATATATATATATATATATATATATATATATATATATATAATAAATGAATGTTTGTCTGTATGTCCTTTTATAGAATCGTAAACTATGCATTTGATCATGTGATGATCTTTAGCAAAGTTGTTGTGCATGAGCCCACGAAGGTTTCTAAGTTGGTACGACCAATTTTCGACAGATGGCGCCACTGCCATTCCAATTGGAAAATTGAAAGGTGAAGACGTACTATTGCCACGTATCCCAATGATCCCGACAGATATGCCATTCGAATTCAAACGTCTGCAGTACCCGGTACGACTCGCTTTCGCTTTAACTATCAACAAAGCACATGGACAATCGTTGCAAGTGCGTGGATTAAATTTCGAGAATCCATGCTTCTCACATGGGCAGCTCTATGTGGTCTGCTCACGCGTCGGAAAATCTTCTGATTTATTTGTTTACACACCAGATGAAAAACCAAACATCGAATTGAAACGAAACGATGCAATGTCACAATTTTTTCAAAATGAATTGAATATTTGTGTAATGTCTTTCCATCAAATTTATATATTTTAGTTGGTGGCGTAGCAACGCGCGCATGGTACAGCTAGTTGTTAATAAATCTAACTCAAGCGTAATTTTAGTCTATCCGATAACTTTTAACACATCGTAGGTTAGTGATATATTATTTCCCTTCATGGCTTCTATAATATATATGTATAGGTGAATGTGTATAAACAAATATTCAGTGCAAGCGCTAAAACAAAGAGATACTTTGGATTACTGTACAAAGTATAATACATATGTAGAAGTTATGAAATACGTCAAGAAAATGTTTAAAGTTTATAACTGAAAAATCATTAGTTTGCACATATGTTTGTATACATTTTATCAGTCAACACGTACAAGCGTAATGTTAAGGAAATTTTATTCTAAATAAACATTACATCACAATTATCATCACATAGCATGTAAGTACTTATATTTACATACGTACTGGTCATTAGTGTTCTACTTATATAGAATACACTGCATTACTTGTGTATATGTAACGTTATCGTTAACATAGTTATCTTGAGTAAACCTACTTTATTTTTCACATAATGTTATTAGAACTTGTGTTTGTATAATTATTCGCAAAGAATAATACGGCTTTCAATGTAATAAGACATCTAAACAATATATCTTCCATACAAATATTAATATTTTATATTTGAAAAATTATAACAAATAGCACATCAACCTTCTCGTCCATTGTTATGACTTTGCTTAATTTGTTACCTAGAATTCTTTTCGCTATTTTTAAGAAGCGGTACCATAACAGTTTCATTTATTATTAGTAGAATCTCTTTATATCGAAGTAAGATGGTACATTAAAGTTTATAATAACTTACTTTGTAGTTTATGTTTATAATATGTTGGACGACTGATACAACAATTTTTTCGTACCAAAAACGAACGAACAAAATACGATTTATCCAAATCTTTAGAATGGGCATTTGTTGCAGCGCCAAATCTCTTTACGTCACGCCATCCTTCAAGTTCGGAAACAGGAAATAGTTGCTGGCGGGCCAAGTGCGGAGAATATGGTGGATGCGGAAGCAATTCAATGTCTAATTCTTGTATTTTGGACGTGACCCCTGCACACTGTGCACTTTTATATAGTTTTTATAGAAAATTATTTAACATTGACGTTATGCAATATGTTGCGATAATATTTGTTGAAATAATGTTTTTGAACTCCCACTCAGTGGACAATATGTACTTTCGTAAAATATTGTTACCATTTATTTATAATTTAGGAGAAGAAAGTAATTTATTTTTTAATTCAAGTTGCACTTTCATATTATATAGATGTTTTTGTGATTCTAAAGAATTTGTTCTTTCTATGTCTTCACGTACTTACTACGACAATTTTCCTAAACCCAGGCTATGAAATACAAAATTTCCTTTTTAAACAAATGGAAAAGTTCAAGAGTCTATTACTTAGGCTATTTTAAGTCTTTTTTATATTCGGAAAGGCGCTTTCTTTCGAAGACGCAGGGTAATAAAGGTTTGGATTCTTTAAAATCGTCAGTTTACCCTAACTAAAGGTATGGTGTAGTCAACTAAACCTACCGAATACCAGAAATCTCTAGCAATTCATTTGTTGACAGACAGGTCCTAACCTATCTGACGCAAAGAAAGGAAGCTTTTTTAAAATAGTAATTCTTCGTGGCGCCATTTATTTAAAAAATATGCGGCGGTAAGGTAGATCTTTCACCAATGTTAGGTCAAAATATCTTGACATTTTCATTATTAGAGAAATTGGGAATAAAGTAACAGTGTGTGTGTTTCACCAAATTATACGTCTTAGACACGATTTACCGAGTTTAAAATAGAACTTGGTATTTGTTCTTTGTTTAAAATTCATTTTTCGACCAATGCCAAATACACACTATTGGTCTAAAATTGGCATTGGTCGAAAAATGAATTTTAAACAAAGAATAAATACCAAGTTCTGTTTTAAACTTGGTAAATCGTGTCTAAGACATTTAATTTGGTGAAACAAGTGTATGGTGATGGGTGTTTATCATGTACGAGTATATATGAGAGGTATAAACGATTTAAAGACTCAAGAAAGGACGAAAGCTTCAGGTACTCTATTGTATCTAACAATGATTTTCAGTGTGATCTAGAGATGAATCGTCAAAGCTCTGAATGAAAGTATCCAAGCGAAGAAAGACCGAAAAAAACCATTTGGAGAAGTCAAAAGTAAAGACGATGTTGATTTGTTTTTATAATTCGAAAGGCATAGTGCACAAAAAGTTTGTACCAGCTAGTCTAACAGTCAATGCTGTATATTATCTTGGTATAATGAAGCGTCTTTTGGCGCGTATTCATCGTGTGCGTCCTCATTATCGTGAAAATGGTAGCTGGCATTGGCTACATGATAATGCACCATCTCATAGCTCGAAGTTTATCACTGATTTTTTAACTACAAATGGCATTTTAACCATCAACCATTCACTGTTTCACCAGATTTGGGCCCTGTGATTTCTATCTATTCTCCAAACTACATTTATCGATGAAAGGACAGCGTCGTTACGCCGACGTCGAAGCCATTAAAAATGCGTCGACAGAGATCTCGAAGGACATCTCCAAAGATGAACTTAAGAATTCATTCGACATGTTAATTGATTGCGCAAAGAGTTTGTACCAACTAGTCAAACAGTCAATGCTGTATATTATCTTGGTGCTATGAAGCGTTTTTGGCCGCGAATGCATCGTGTGCCCCTCAATATCGTGAAAATGGCATCTGGCGTTTGTTACATCTCATCGCTCGACGCTTACCAATGATTTTCTAACCACAAGTGGCATTTCAGCCATCAACCATTCACCGTATTCACCGGATTTGGCCCCACGTATTTTCTAAGATATCGAAAACACTTTTCGAAAAAATTTGTCGTCATGTACCTTCGAAATAAAGCGTCTTTCTGAAAGTCGCCCGAGAACAAAAAATCTTGAAATATCCCAAGGAATAACCCCCCACGTGTTTAGTGAAGACCCTATATAACACGTTTTTACGTTTTAGTATTATTTATTAAAATGAAACTCTGATTTGTAGGAATAAGCTTTTAAAGTATAAAATCGAGAAATTGAAAATCTTCCCAAATATTTTTGTATAAATAATCTACGCAAATATTATGCGAAGTATTTTACACTCGAGAACTGCATTCTTTATAATGATGGAAAATTTTGAAATGGAATTTATTTGGCTTAATATTTTATAACTCCTGTTATTTTATAACCCTGGTTAGCATCATATAGATACTACAAGCTAATGCAGAACAACTGCACATATTTACTTTCCAAACAAAACAAATGCAAGATATAAATGCAGGTACACACGTTAAGTGTATTTAGGGTCTAAAAATACACTAAGAGCATCTTAAAAGCATCTAGTATTTACAGATGTATAGTTTCTGTATCTCACGGGCGCCAAGTTCCAATTCCTAAGCCGATTTACCTTAATCCATTAGGCTGGTTTACGTAATACAGTGTCCATATAAGTTTCAAATACACGCAGATTAATAGTTAATCTAGATTAACATGCATGCTACGGATTAAAGTGGTCTCTGGGGTGTGTTTAAACTTTATTCTGCGCTCCGTCCGTTTGTCCTTAGTAACACGAAACTGGCCCGGTTAATTTATGCAGATAGGATTAAGAGTTGAGAAACGACATTTTGTGTACTTATTATTATTATTTTATTATGCGTTTAATCGGCGAACGGTCTTATTAATTTTATTTTTACAATTAAAGTATGCAAATTGATGGAATATCGTCTCTAAATTTTATAACTGAAGAAATATCATTAAAAACATTGATCAATATTTAAAGTTAAGATAAATATATATTAAATGTGTCGATTTTTATGAAATAAAGTATTATTAAAGATGTCATATAAACAAATTCGATCAAATAAGGAAATATAGTACGCTGCTATTAAATTAAGACCACATACCATATAATACTAGGCGTGTTTTCCAAGTAACTACTGTTTTAACAATTTGATAGAATAATGCCTATTATTATTATTATCATTATTATTGATTACGTTTATGATATATGAGGTTCTTCTAGAAAACAGCCGAACATTTTAAAGTACACGTCAACATTGTGTCCGTCATAAGTGTCACATAACTACATGATTATGATTGTGCGATTTTTGGGTGCAACAATGCAGCGAAAAATTTTACATGAAACTGTGAAAACTTACGTGAAACGTTTCAGCTTCTGAAGTAATTTTACACATATAATTCTCTGCGTCATACGCAATATTACGAATGGTGAAACATTAGCATCTCAATAGGATCGTGCTATAGCATTTCAACTGAAAACTTGTACATGGGTTCAGTTACAGCAAAGTTTGCTCCTCGTTGAATAACGGAATACCAGAATAAAGATAGTGGTCGTCCATCAGCAAATTTTAAAACAAGCCCACAACGACAACTCATGTATGCAAAACATCGCAACAGGAGACAAAAACTGGGTTGACAACTATGATAAAAGTTCAAACATTATAGTGGTCTCCCAAAGATATTTCACGCTCAAAAAAGCCTGTGTCGAACCAATGCCAAGGTGGTAACTACTGTTTTTTTTTTTTATTTTAGTGAAATTGTGTCAATCAACCATGATTATCTGAAAAAATTCGCAAAAGAAATAGAGTTGTCATGAAGCAACTTATGGTTTTTCACTAAAACAATGTACCGCTCGATCTGTTTTGTCGATTCATTAGTTTTGCGCCAAAAAGTGGATGACTATTTTCTAAATTGAAGTCTGAAGTGCTAAAGGGATGCTACTTTGAGCTCATTTATGACTTTAATACAAATTCAACATAAACACTGAAACATGGGTGAGAAGATTTCCAGAACTGCTTCATGAAATGGATACTGTTAGGAAAAAGTGTGTGAATAGTGGAGGGCAATACTTTGAAGGCGATAAGATTGTTAGTAAGAGCAAAAAAAAATAAAAGCTAATTTTCGAACAGACCTCAAGTCTGCATTAAATTTCAATAAGGTATAAGTATGTACGGGACTGGATTTAAGATTAAGTTAGAATATCTGCTTTTGGGTTTCCGGGTTGGAACCCCAAAAGCAGATAGCATGGACCACGACCGCGGAAGTCTACGTACCAGATTAAGTTGTAGTACATTAGATTAAGCAGTCTTTTCTTTTTCTCTTATTAATACTATTCACAAAGATTCGGTGGAAGATAAATCAGTTGGGCGTTGAGTTCAGCCTTTTGATTTCCTATGTACTAGATACTCATTAAAGCTAGTTTTGTTTTTGACATTATTTACATAAGTTGCCTTCTTTATGCAGTGGAACGTAACATTATTATTAACATTATTAAATACGAGTTTAATTTAGCGAGATGTGAAACTCGACTAGAAACGTCCTTCATAAAACTACTTTAATTCTGCCATATTTTTTATAGTGACAGGCGAAATTTAGTTAATTTCTAAAATTTAATTTGAATGTAACAGTAATGTGAATAAACGATTAAATATATTTGAAATTTTGATCAATATTCAATAAACTTTGTTCGTTGCTGCGTATCGCAATTTAAACGTGATGATATAAGTAACGAAGATGATACGTAACCGTCAACCATGAAAACCTGCAACACGGACACGACTACTAAAGCTGATAACATGGTTTTGAACGACAGGGTAGCTTGCATCACGAGCATATAGAATGAATGCGTATATCCCAATTTACACGTCCAAGCTATCAGGTAGGTGATTAAATAGTGATAAAAAATCCGGAGGAACACCATCAGGCGATAATTTGAAGCTATTTGTCAAGAAGCAAACTGTTTTTTGTGATTTGTTGCAGTCTGTGAAAGCTGGCTTCACCGCTACATTCCTGAACCTAAATAGCAATCACACATCTTGATAGCCCTCTCCCCAAAGAATGCACAGATATTTCCATAGGTAGTTAAGGTAATGGCTATATTTTTTTGCGATTACAAGGAGATAATTTTTTAGTCTATCTTACAAAAGGTCAAAGGGTTAACTGTATTATGCTATTCTACTACATAAATTGAAGAAAGCAATTTCTAAAGAACGACCTGGAATGGTACATAACGGAACCACGTGTTCTCAAGTCACTCAAAATGAATCAATTGAAATTTTCGATTTTACCTCATCCACTCTATTCGCTAGATTTATCCTCAAGTAACTTCTACTTATTTTCCAAACTCTTCCTTACTGATTTCGATCCGATGAAGAGTTTATTGCAGCAATAAAACTGTATTTTTGGGATCTTAAGAAAGATCATTGCAAAATATAGCATAATGGTACTTTAAAATCACTGGTCTAAGGCCGTTAAAGTTAAAGGAGAATATACTGAAAAATAATAAAAACCTTGTGTCTCAACTAAGTTGTTTCATCTCTTGTCTCGTTCCTCGCCTTATCTTCTTCGTATTATTTTTAAACCTACCCTTAGTATTTTGGCCCAAGGTGGGTGCTACATTAATATATAGACTTACAAACAATATCCTATTATACGTCTATGTAAACATAATAAAATACTATAGCCGTCCTCTTTAAATAGATATTGTGGAATAATATTTTACAAATTTTAATACACTGATATTTTATATAATTTACGGTCTGCATGTATGATCGGTTTCAATTTGAGAATAATAACTGATAAACATTTCAAATAAATTATAATTAGCTAAATATATTTTTTAATGTCTCAAAAATAAGTACTTGCATTTTCATGTTCTTTAGATCCGTTAGATTAATTTAACTGCAAGATCTTTTCAGACTGATATCACAAATTATACAAATACCGACAAATTAAAGTTGTTACAATTTACAAAGCGCAAACAGATTAGATATAATAACTTGACATTCTCGAAAACTACATGCACCACTTGAAATAATGTTATTTCGCAACAATTGATGACTTAAAATCTGAAAAGCAAAAGAAAGGCACTTTAAACAATGTTTCATCAAGTTTTGGTTCCCGAAACTGTCAAATATAAAAACATGTCTGATAATGAAAATATTCAAAATTTGGGCTTCACGTTGAAAAAGTAACGAATTATTAATAACTTTTTAAGGATTACTTTTACTTAAATTTAATAAAACCATGAGTATTGAATTGACTCGACTAATTGTGCCATGAAATGACTGCCACACTTTAAGGATGTGTTAATAAACCAATTTCATGTAAAAAATGTCTGATGAACATATGCCCAAAATGCAATCGTAACTGAGTTACAAGCATTTGAAGTTTTAGATAACTCTACTAATGCAGCTTTTACATACCGCTGTTGACCTCTTATTAAAAAGTCGGAGTGTCTGCGATTCAGTAGTTTTTATTCAGTGTGACAGTAAACTGCAATTAAGTTAATTTATAGGGTTATATTAAAATATTCTTAAAAGTATGTTAATTTTTCGATTGAAGAGTACATCAATAGTCACATTATTTATGGATTGTGTAATGGAAATAGACGAGCAGCAGTTGATGAATATTGTTAGCGATGTCCCACTCATAAAGTGCCTTGTAGAACTGTTTTTGTCCAATGTCCATTAATGTCTTACCAAAATTCCAGCAGCTACTTCTTAACGTCCCGTGCATCAAGAACATGCTCAAGGAGAAGCAATACTTAATATACTTGACGTTCAACATTCTACTGATGCCGACGAATAGTCAACAGACTTAACGTAGGCCGCATGAGAGTATAGAGAACTTTACACAATTTTGGTTTGTACTCGTATCATATCTTATCTGCACAAGCTTTAAAACCTGGCGACTATGTATCGAGACTTAAATTTAGCCGCTAGTTAGTGAGAAATCGAAGGCTTTGCCGGAAAATATTGTTTAGTGATACAGCCTCCTTCACCAGAAACGCTATCAAAAATTCACGGCAAATTAGGCATTCGAATTTCCAAGGTAGATTTTCGGTAAATGTTTATTGTGGTATTATTGATGACCGTCTCGTTGGTCAGTTTATAATCGAAGGACATGTCACGGGAGTTAGTTATTTACGTTTCCTGGGAAACAATTTTACAAAATTACTGGATGACGTTTCTCTTAATGTAACACGACAAACGTGGATACTCCGTACCTCCGTACTTTAGTAGACAAGTAACAGATTGGACGAAATTCGGTAGTTGCTTGGCCACCAAAGTCACTATACTTTAATCCCCTTAGATTATTTTTTATGGAGATGACTGAAAGAATTGTTGCTAGAATTATAAATGCCAAAGAAAGTATTCGTGCTGATCCTGAGACTATTAGCAGAGCTATCTCTTCAATTCTAAGAAGAAGTATGTGTACGACAACTAGGCGGACATTTTGACAAACTAATTCAATAGCGCAACTTCCTTTAAATGATTTTTCATTCATTTCTTTTTGCAGGGGTCATTTAAAACTACAAATACTTGTAGCTCAGTGACGATAGAAATTTGGGCATATGTTCAGTAGTCATTCTTAACTTGAAATTGCTTCATTTCAAGTTCAACATTCTTAAGTGGAGGCAATCACAAGAATCACTAAGAATCTAGTGGTATCATATTTTATAGAATACGAAATAAATTTATGACCTAAATGACAATAAGTCAGAATAGTGAGGAAACAATGTTTTTTGGAACTATTAAATTTTTTACTATACGAATTTAGTAATGGTGAATCAAAGAATTTACTAATTTATTTGATTTTTAAATTTATTAATTTTTAAATATTCTAATCAGTCTAGTACACGTTCTTTATTTCCTATATATATATATATACATTATTGTTTTTTCATAATTTAACATAATAGATTTAATTTTCATCATTTTATTTGTGTATAAATTACTAAGGTCTATTATACGTCCGTCCAATGATCTTATTGTTTGACCAAAATAAACATTTGGGCATGTAACTGACTTTACTCAAAAACAAAAAAAAAATTGCTAATGAATACGAAATAATTACTCACATTAGACTTCTAAGTATTAAATATTACAAATCAAAAGTAACAATATTCTTTCAAAATATGCATATTAAAAGTAACAAGGACAACATTTATAACAACAGAAAACCAAGAGTCTGTCTATACGTTAATATATAGACATGTCTAAATGTTTGTATTGGAGAAACATTAAGATCTATTGATATCTTGTATATATCGGAGCATAGTACCCCATATATTTCGCTAATCATTTATTTAATAATAATCATATGTCAAACTTATGACCATCAAATAAGCATATAGCAGGCGAAGGACATAAACTAAATTTATTAGGTTATTTAGAAATTAATAGAGCTAAAAATCGAATTGCTTAATAAATGAATAAACAGAGGTAAACCAGTTTGTGTAATAAAAAAAGTACGTGATAGATATGTTTCCGCAATATTTTAACTTATTGTCATTTAAATCATAAGTTTATTACATATTTTGTAAAATATGGTGGCCTTAAAATTTTATGATATACGTTAGAATTTAGTTTACTTCGTGTGGGGAGATATTTTTTTAAATTCAATAATTAAAAAATAATTGTGTTAATAATCTCTATATTTATTAATATTAGCTAAAATCATAAGTAAAGAGGGCAGTGGTATCTAGATTGCTTGGCAAGCTTCTAGTGGGTAAAGCTGAATATGGGTTTTATGACTGGTGAGGTGTGATTCTTGATGATGGATTGTAATTCGAGTTGTTGTTTGGACTGTTAACATCGTTTGTCGAATTTAAGTATTCCGACGTTTGGGCAGCTATTCGACTGTCGTCTTCAGGGAAGTCCTGATGAGAGGAAGTCCTGTCAAACTCATCACCAAAGCTGGTAACTCGTCTGGCTTGTACGTGTGTTCTTCAATTTTTTATCGCTTGAAACTGCCCCGTGTGAGGATAGACGGGTTTCTACAATACTTAAACAACACAGAAAACCCCATCATATTTACAATGTAATAGAAATAGGCGATAAAATTTCTTTCCTGGATGTTCTGGTACATAAAAAAACAGATAGTACTTTCAATACCAGAGTGCATAGAAAGCCGACACACATAAGGCAATATTCGCACTTCGACTCCAATCATCCTCAAGATATTAATTAAAATTGTAGTAGCCAGATACTTATATACAATAGAGTATTAAATATATGCACCGATGAACAACATAAGATGGAAGAGAGTCGTAACTAACAACCTAAAATTAAATAGCTACACAGAATAAGTGTTGGTACAAGCAAGAAATCGGAAAACACGGGCCGAAGGTCATAGACAACAGAAGAAAATGAGTGTATAATAGTCAAGGGCCTGTCAAAAAAGATCAGGAAGAGAGGTAACAAGTATAATGTTAAAACAGCTATAACACAAACAAGACGATTCTAACGAAAAAAGGCCTGAAGACGAGAATCAAAGAAAATTGTATTTTTAAAATACCATGTAGATGTGAACGACCATATGGAGACAAGCAGACCTCTCAACCTTAGAACGAATGAACGTCAAAAAATGATTCGGCAAGGGGAAAGAGATAAATTGCATTTAGCTCAACATGCTTGGGAAGGAGGACATAAAATGTCATTGAACAAAGTTACAATTCTGGCAAAAGAAAAATATTGTATTAAAAGAAAACTGATAGAAACAGCATACGTAACCACGACAGTAAATCTCATAAATGCACAAAAGCTTAAGATTAAATATGTCTGGCTCCTTATGATTTGAGAAAATATCAGTCGTAACCACGAAGAACTTTAAATCATAAATATTTCATGTATAAGGAAGTAACATAAATACAGGTTTTAAGAAAATAATTTCTGTCTTCCTCCTCTCCCCCCGTATAGCTTAGAAAAGACACAATAAGCCTGTCGAAATACCTGATTT
The DNA here is from genome assembly GCA_031893035.1 of Dermolepida albohirtum. Taxonomy (NCBI): domain Eukaryota; kingdom Metazoa; phylum Arthropoda; class Insecta; order Coleoptera; family Scarabaeidae; genus Dermolepida; species Dermolepida albohirtum. Next base: position 125,829 of record JAVIWB010000776.1, read on the forward strand.
AGTGATGAGCAAGAAACAGCTCTTGTCGGGTCTGCTCTGAAGACGACAGTAAGTATAATAACTGTCGAAACATCGGAATACTTAAATTCCACAAATGATGAAAACAGCCCAAACAACTCGAATGAGTTTTATGATTACAACTATGATGTTTTATAAATAAATTGTCAAAATGTTACACCTGGAAGTTGAAAGGGAATCAAACAGTGAATTTTTTAGGACAACGTATCTGAGAAAAAGCAAAATGAAAAAAAATGGGATTTCGGTCAAACATTGAAAAAACTGCGCACCAATTGCCCGTTCTACCGTACCGCCTATGGTATTGCCACTTTCGTCGCCGCTCTAGTTATGAGTTATATTTGATTAAGTTTAGAAATTCTTTAGAAGTTGCACTTGTAAATAATGAAAGTGGTTATGTTTTTTAATATTTTTTGTTTGCATTGTTGTTTAAATTCATTTTTTCTTTACATCTAGCTTGCTTTTTTTATAATTTATTATGTTAATGCAATATGTATTTTTCGTTCTAATTAATAGCTAATATACATATATACAGAATTTTTATGATAACAGCTACTTTCAAATATACTAAAAATAGATTAATATTTAAAAATCAATATTTAACTATACTAAGAAAATATTCATGAAGTAAACGGAATAAACAGAATAAGATAAGGTTGTTGATTTTTATAATAGAGATAAATAGCGTTATTTTGTAGTTTGCGAAAAATTAAGTTTTAATCGTAAAATTGACTAATTTAATTTCCTAGTCAAAATAATAAATTTCGTCCTTTATTGACAAACAATTGAGAAATTTGCTAAAAATGTAAACAAATCATTTATATTGGAAAATTGAAAAAATTTTTTTCTATTTAAGCAAAAATATGTTTAAAAATGCTTAACTAGAAAATTATATTAAGAAAACAGGACAAGAAAATACTTAAGCAATCTGGTGAAAATATTTCAATATTTTTTTAATACAAATACATAACATGCTTATAGTTTTATTTTACTATTGTTATATCTAATTGATTCACCACATCAATCCATCCTAAACCATTTGCGAGCCTTCTCCTATTGTACCCAATACATTCAGAATCTAAAATCCTTCATCAGATAGAACAAAAGACGATATCGTATGATCCGTAATCAAAGGTAGCAGAACATAATATACTTCGTTTCAATTTATTTTAATTTGACTAAATAGAGAGTATGTATCTTTATAGCATCCCCTGGTGTAAGAGTGGGATAAATTAACGATAATGTAAATGAGATTTATGTACTCTGGGTGATAAAGGTATATATATATATATATATATATATATATATATATATATATCTGCGTATAGTGGATGCTGCTATATATATATAACATATATATATATATATATAGCTAGATGTCACTATAAATATACATACACATATAAAAAGCGAAGTTTTATGTATGTGTACATTTTTACAAATATAACTGTGTGGTATATAGAAGCAAACTGTGAATAAATACCTCATTTTTAATCTTATTTTGTAAACAAAAAAATAAATTCTTTTATATTTTACAACACATTATGGTCAAATCCATATTGATGATACAATACTAACTAAGACTTCCCCTATTATTATCTATTTATAATAACTGCACTTATACAAGTAACCACCGATGTTAACAATAATCTAATATTTATAACATATAAGAAAAATATTACACTTAAGAAAACACTTTTTTACATACTTTGTACATCTTCAAGGTCAGTGCTGTCCAGTAGTTTCATTTAAAGTAATTATATGTTTTTGATGAATATATTATCTGGCATTATATTGGCAATCGCTTTCCAACTATAATTTAAGGCTGCTTCGCTAAATTTGGCACGATTGGTCGGGACCATATTCTTTCAATTGACTCCAAATTAGCACGATGAGAGTAAGTACACAGTAATATGGCGGAAAACGTAAAACAGTGTGTCATACGGCCATGGCCGTACTATCTATAGCGTATTTCTTTTCGAAAATCTTTGTTTTGCAGACTTTTAATAATTTACTTTTTGTCTGGCTAGCTTCATACTGTTCAAATTTCGTAGCTTCTTCGTAATCCATGACACTTCTTTTAGGTAATATAGATAAAAGGTTGCATTACCGACTTGAGTGCCGAGGCCCATTTCAAATTTTTAAAATTAATTTATTAAAATTATTAATATTTTTATTCCTATTTACAAAACTTTTCAATAGAACGAATAATCTGAATTTATGTAACAGAACGACAAAATTGCGACTAGGACTCATTCAGTGCTATAAATAGTCTCGTATTGCACCTTAGATAAATTGAATATTTTCACATAGTTTCCAATTTTTAGTTTACTACACTTACATGTTTATATATATATACGTATATGAACAATGAAGCTGAAAGCGGTTTATAATAAATATAATAATGCATATACACATTTAAAAATATAACAGGAAAATATTCTTAAGCAACTTTTAAGTAAAATAATAATATGGCTTTCAATATTTAACATCTAAAGTATCAACAAATAGGTTGCAAGGACACCGTTTTGATTGTACATGAACCTATATTCAACACTGTTTGTTTTTTCCTATTAAAGATGACAACTTGGTTGTCGAAATTGTATCTTGGGTCTAAGATACTAAATGTGGTAAGGAGCTTCTTTACCTTTTTGATTATTCACTCACTATTTCAAACCGATTGACACTTCACTAGCTATATGTGACAACGGTTATAATTTAGGGACATGTTGGAACTTGCATAAATTCTTTCGAGAGTTTGTTCCGTATAACATGATTTCTTAGGCGGGACGATATATGCGTTGAACGGGAAACCATTTGCCTGAATGCTTATCTTTTAAATCAATAGTTTAACAATATTCTCCCAATTCTTCTACACTCGCTTCTTTTATAATTCTTCCTCTGTTGTTTATCTCCATTTTTTCCTAGAGTGATTTCTCTTCCATTTATTCTAAATACTCAATGTATTTTTCGGTTTCAATGAAGAAGCTGATAGCTAATTCCTTTTCAGTTCGATTCCTACGAAATATTTTCCGGACCACTTTTCTCTCCCAAATCTCTTATTTGGTTTGGCTTGTCTTGTTCATCATCCCTGTTTCACCATTATTTATCACTATAGATCACTGACCATGGTTAATCATTTTTAACTCAAAAATTCTGTTAAGACCATATAGTTAGTTTCCATTGACAATTCTTAATATTTCATTCCTCCTATATTTGTCAGTTATTATCCTAAGTACATATATTTTATAATTACAGTACCAATAAGTGTATATAATTTTCGACTTAAATCCTAATTTTTTAATGCGATTATATACTCTTAAATTTTCTTCTCTGTTTGCTATGCGATTGTTTCTTAATTTTATCAATTTGAATTTTTCTGCGTTTATCTCTTATCCCATTTTTCTATCATTCCAATATATGCATATGCGTACTTAAAAATAAATCTAGAACTATAGGACTTTACAAAAGGTACTAGGAAGGTTTTGCAACACAGCTTTGTTTATTTAATTTTTTCAAAGTAATTTTCTCTACACTTAATACACCTCTCCATCCTCCGAAACCAATCTTTAAACCAGTTCTGCCAAGCTTCACTAGGGAGTAAACCACACTAGTTGTCCCTAACCCGCAGAAGGTCCTCATCACTGGAAAACCGCCTCCTTTTTAGCTTCATTTTCACATGCGAGAACAATGCAAAGTCGCAGGGAGCAAGATCTGGACTGTAAGGAGGGGTTACTCGAGAAGTTTCAATCCTGTCGTGGTTAAATATTCGGTGCAGGCTTTGGCGCGGTGAGCTGGAGCATTATCGTGATGGAGGAACCAGGTGTCCATCCTTGACTTTGGCCGCAGGTTCTTCATAGATGCAATGACTTTTGGACAGGCACTGTTCACTTAGCTGCGACTGTCTTCTGTGTGTCCAAACCGACACGTTCCATAATTCCACTCGTTTTCTTCTTTACAGATTGGGTGTGTCCTCATCATCAAAGACCCAAACTTTGTTTTGAGCTTTGGTCGGCACATCGTAATAGTACAGCCAAGTCTCGTCACCTGTCACGATGTTGTTCACATTTCGAGATTATCCCTTATTAAACTTTTTTAGCAGCTCCCAGCACCAAGTCACACGTCGTGTCATCTGCTCTTCAGTCAGTCGATACGGCACCCAGAAACGGTAACTAACGTTCGTGGCCTTCCCGGTCCCTCAGCATCCTCCACAGTTAAATTTCCGTGTGGACAAACATTACCTAATGCAAAAGTCATTCCTTCGAAGCCCTGGTCTATGTTTAAACTACGCACAAAATTATAACGCAAAACTGCCCTTATCTCATTTCGTGACCACGATGCCATCGCAAGTACTTTACACTCTCACTGCTAATGAATAATTGATCCCATCGACATGGCGCGGCGGCTACTATGCACGTTTGAACATGTGTCAACATGCAGCAAGAAGCAGCTTCCTACGATTCATTGTTGCGTCATATTGCAAAACTTTCCTAGTACCCTTTGTATATATCAGGACGAGACAGATAAATTTGTGTTATAATTATGTTATAACGAGAGATAAAATTTCGACATATCTTCGTACATACAGTTAAATGGATTCCTTACGTATACACGAGAGGCGCTTTTTATGTTTTTACATAAACTATAAAAGAAAATTGTTTTTTTTGGAACAAACTATTTAATTGCTTTTTAAAATATTCGTATTTAAGATTTAACGTTTTAGCTTGCGTTTAAATTAATTCTAAAAGTATTTTTCCACACTAAAATTGATTTCCCAAAGACATGGTTTTCGAATGCTTCAACAACTTCTTGAAGTGCTGAAAATCACTGTTTACGCATTTTGTATTTCATAATCGTGAACAGAAAAAATCGTTAAGTGATAAATCAAATGAATAGGGACAATGAGACATTAAGTCGATGTTTTTCTCCTTCAAATGATCAATTTGTTGACGTGCTGTATGAGAGTTATTGTCATGCAAGGTTCATGGTTGTTTTTCCCGTCTTTGTCGATAACTTCTAGTAAACAAATTGTTATATACCATTTAGCATTTACCTATTCTTCGATCCTTTAAAGAAATGATTGCGACATGTGCAATACAACCGGAGAAACAGGCGACAACTACTGAAATGTAGCAGCATAAATCCATTCTAAAATAGTTCATAGACTACATGTATCTTAATAAACATGATTATTGTTCCCTTTCTTTTAACCTTAACTTCAGTTCGCACATTTCTTCTTTTTCCTTAATAATTACAATTATTGCACGCTTTCGCTAAGGAAACCGTAATTTAAGTTTGTCTCGACGCACTTGGTTAAACTGAATATGAAACTTGGGGTTCGATTTCGATTCGTATAAGTAATACGAGTTTAGTTTGTGGCGCAGGTCGTGTCCGAGATTGTGCAGTGAATGCTTTAAAATGTCTACTAAGTGTGTATATTTCTTCGACAAATATGTTGATGCGTCACGATTTTAACAATAATTAAATTTAAATGGAAATTTTCATATATCTAAGTGTATATATTATTTTTCAAATAAATACTTCAATTCATGAACTACTAATATAGTTGTTATTATTCGACAAATATAACCTGCATTAAACGAAATGCTTATATTTAAGAAATTAAACAAAGGATGTATGCACGCGTACTTTATGACTAACTACATATAGTACATAAAAATAACGACACCTTTACTATCAAATTTCAAAGCACTTACTTTCGTATACAATCAATATGTGGAACAAATATTACACGTCAAGTGTTGAATCGGCATAATGTATGTATAACATTGAACTAGACTTCGTCATAGTGCTTCGGAAACTAAATAAACAGTAACTTTTGTTTATCCTGGAATTTTGTTTCAGTGTAAGTCATTGTAACGGACATCTATAAATGGTGTCATGTTGCGAATACAGTACAGAAAAATGATATCTTCGTAAATGGATCTATTATGTTGCAACAGTTTAAGGACTATCGCGATCTAATCTTCATTTGAAACTGTCATTACCAGAGTGTACATCAACCTACGGAGCGAATCTGATATTTATCACGATGTTTTCTTAAAGTGTAGCTATGAAGTTGATCAAATGAGCAAAGTATGACTATAATTATGGCGGTTACATTTTTCCGCGCACCACGTTCCTCATAAGTACATACCGAATATTTACGGTGATAAGAATTACAGTATTTTATTAGTCTCGAAAATGCAGTGTGACTAAAGCCATTGTCTCGAAGTCAATGGCTAAAAGTATAAAAGCAAACTCAATAATTATTCGCTTTTAACGTATATATTGTATTCATTCATTTACTTCATTTCAGTTGATCATGCCTACACAATTGTTTCTTTGAAGACTAATACTAAGCGGTAAACAACACAAAAAACGTTTATCGCCCTGGAAGTAACAATGTTATATGAAAGGGCAACTAGGACATGTTTGCAGTTCTGTATACTACAATATTGTACAAAAAGTTTATAGACAATCTGCATTATTTTGTATCTTACTCATGAAAATATACCAAGTAAATGAACTAATGGATAATAATAACAGTACGGAATAGTATTCCCAACACTAATAAATAATGACCAAAAAAATATATGACAGGCAACCTACATAAAGTAAACAATAAATCACTATGACTACATCGGTTACAAGACAAAATTACGGCTGTAAGTAAACAAATATGTAAAATAACAGAAAAATTTCGAGATAAGATATAAAGGGCAAACATAAGGAAATAGTAAATATAATTGAGAAGTAAAAAGAAAAAACTTAAGGATATACGTCAAAAAATATTCAGTATATACTAATAGACTCAAAAGATAGAAAATTAACAAAGACAGGGTTAAACTTCTTCAATAGACTTATAAGAATAATACCCATAATACATTACACAACATCAATATTCTGTGGAAGAACGGTTTCATTACTCAGAAAAGAAGGAGGAAGAGTTTCAAAGATATAAAAAATGCACACTATAAATGAGTAAACAACCACAGAATATGTTTTCTGACCGTAAGAAATAACATTGTACACAAAACACTAGCAATGGGTGGTTCATTATGATATACTTTTTCCAATAGCGATCTTTTACAGATATAGTTTGAGTCATACCAAACTATCACGCTATTTTAGGTAAGTATTGTGTAACATTTTATTATGGAAAGACACCCTGGCATGCGTCTACAAATTACTCAGCTGTATTACGAAAATCAGCGTTTCACGAGAAATGTGTTTCATGCTATCTGCTTCTGGGTTTCCGGGCTGGAACCGTGTCACTAGTATATCTGCCGACGTTTCGTACCCATTTGTATGCGACATCTTCAGGGCTGAACTACTGCACTGAAACTGGTGTAAGTCGATGGGGGACGTGTTTATATATGGATAATGGGTCATGGGTCAATGGAGTGTTACGGTTACGGTTGGGTCGATTAGAGATGCAGGATTGCCAAGCGTTATGTAGGGGGTAGCCATCATCGCGGTTAAGATTATTGGGGTGCTTAAAGATCTCTATAGTTTCACGGATTTTGCGACCATAGAAGTGGTTAGTGCGGGATAGGATCTTGGTTGAATTAAACTGAATATGGTGCCCGGTTTCCAGTCTATGCTCGGCAAGTGCAGAACCGGCTATGCGCAGCAACCTAGTACAACGCTCATGTTCAGAAACACGAGTGCCGACAGACCGCTTTGTTTCACCAATATATGCCCTGCCGCATGAACAAGGAATCCTGTACACACCAGCTGATTCTAAAGAAACATGGTCTTTTACGGAAAAAGGGTCAGATAATTTGGAATGGGGTTTGAAGATGGTTTTGATGTTGTTTTTGAGAAGAACCCTACTGATGCGGTCAGTAACACCTTGTATATAGGGTAGGTGGGCTTTAGAGAGGGGGGAGATGATGTAAGCTGTGTATTAAGTTGTGAGATTTTGGGATTAAGATGTCGATCTATGGTTCGCTGAATATTATGGTTGGAGAAATTATTATTTATAAGAGCTTTGGTAACATGACTTAATTCCTGGGATATAGAATGCTGGTCAGATATGTTGACAGCTCTTTGGACTAAGGAATTGATAACGCCCTGTTTCTGGGCAGGATGATGATGGGAGAGGGCATTGAGATACCGATCAGTGTGTGTGGGTTTGCGGTACACTGAATGTCCTAGTGAACCATCCAGATGACGAGTTACCAAGACGTCGAGGAAGGGAAGGGAACCTTCAGATTCAATCTCCATGGTGAAATTTATGGAATCGTGTTGTGAATTTAAGAAAACGAGGAAGTTGTTCAAGGAATCCCGACCATGGGGCCAAATAACGAAGGTGTCATCCACATATCTGAACCAACATTTTGGTTTTTGGTCACAAGAGTGAAGAATTTGTTGTTCGAATGCCTCCATAAAAATGTCAGCGACAACAGGAGAGAGAGGAGACCCCATAGCTGCACCCGATACTTGTTCATAATAATTACCACGGAACTGAAAATAGGTGGAGGTTAAACAAGTATTCACCAGGTTGGCCAAATCATCAGGTTGGTTGTCAGTGGAAAGGATTTGACGGATTATCTGGATAGTGTCGGGTATAGGAACTCTGGTGAATAAAGATTCGACATCAAAACTAACTAGTAGATCATGAGGATCTACCGTTAGGCCATTTAGTCTTTGGACAAAATGTTTGGAATTTTTAATAAAAGAATCACTATTGCCGGTGTAAGGTTTGAGAATGTTCGAGAGATATTTAGATAATTTATAAGTGGGACTGTTTATGGTACTCACTATGGGACGCAGAGGAATGCTGGGTTTGTGAATTTTTGGGAGACCGTACAGTTTTGGGGCTTTGGAGTCGCTGGGTAATAAGGTTCTGTGAGAATCGGTAGGGATAGAAGAGGTTTTGATAGATGATATGATGGTACGTTCTATTCGTGAGGTGGGATCTCGCTTAAGAAGTTTATACGAGCCGTCCTGGAGAAGAGTTTGTATTTTAAGCTCGTACTGATCACTGTCCAAGACAACAGTGGCGTTACCTTTATCAGCTCTGAGTACAACGATGGTGGGGTCAGATTTCAGGACTTTATGGGCTAGAATCTCGGATCTTTGAAGATTAGATTTCGGTGGTTTGGCCTGCGTGAGGATTTTTGAAGATTCGAAACGGATGGGATCGGCGATAGCCGGAGGAATTTTGACAAGAGCCGATTCTATGCCAGTGATGATGTCTTCCGTAGGGATGTATTTGGGAGTGGGTGCAAAATTGGGCCCTTTGGAAAGAACAGAAATCTCATCAGTGGATAAGGGTCGTTTAGAGAGATTGATGACAGTGTGTGACATAGAAATATTATGTTGTCGAGGTTTGGGTACTAAGGCCTGGAACTTGCGGATGTGCCTTTGGATAATATGGTGTTTGATGTTTTCCGCTTGTTGAAAGGTTATGCGGTCTAGAAGATCCCAATCAGATTGGGTTAAAGTAGAAGCAAGTTGTAGGTGTATGTGAAGGAGTTTATTAGAAAGGGAATTGAGATCACGTCTGGTATGTTTGATGCGTTCTCGAACCAATGCGAGACCCGCTCGTTGATATATGGATCTGGCAGAAGGAGAGATAATGTGGTGTTTGACCTGTAAAAATTTAGGAACAATTTTATAATCACGACATCTAAGTAAAAATGTTAAAGAACAAATCAGACTTACCAATTTCACTCGCAGTTTTCCAAGTTCTCTGGTTTTCTTCTGGATATCCTCCCCGTAGAGGCTGGTTAATTTGGTACGTAGACTTCCGCGGTCGTGGTCCATGCTATCTGCTTCTGGGTTTCCGGGCTGGAACCGCGTCACTAGTATATCTGCCGACGTTTCACAAACCCAGCATTCCTCTGCGTCCCATAGTGAGTACCATAAACAGTCCCACTTATAAATTATCTAAATATCTCTCGAACATTCTCAAACCTTACACCGGCAATAGTGATTCTTTTATTAAAAATTCCAAACATTTTGTCCAAAGACTAAATGGCCTAACGGTAGATCCTCATGATCTACTAGTTAGTTTTGATGTCGAATCTTTATTCACCAGAGTTCCTATACCCGACACTATCCAGATAATCCGTCAAATCCTTTCCACTGACAACCAACCTGATGATTTGGCCAACCTGGTGAATACTTGTTTAACCTCCACCTATTTTCAGTTCCATGGTAATTATTATGAACAAGTATCGGGTGCAGCTATGGGGTCTCCTCTCTCTCCTGTTGTCGCTGACATTTTTATGGAGGCATTCGAACAACAAATTCTTCACTCTTGTGACCAAAAACCAAAATGTTGGTTCAGATATGTGGATGACACCTTCGTTATTTGGCCCCATGGTCGGGATTCCTTGAACAACTTCCTCGTTTTCTTAAATTCACAACACGATTCCATAAATTTCACCATGGAGATTGAATCTGAAGATTCCCTTCCCTTCCTCGACGTCTTGGTAACTCGTCATCTGGATGGTTCACTAGGACATTCAGTGTACCGCAAACCCACACACACTGATCGGTATCTCAATGCCCTCTCCCATCATCATCCTGCCCAGAAACAGGGCGTTATCAATTCCTTAGTCCAAAGAGCTGTCAACATATCTGACCAGCATTCTATATCCCAGGAATTAAGTCATGTTACCAAAGCTCTTATAAATAATAATTTCTCCAACCATAATATTCAGCGAACCATAGATCGACATCTTAATCCCAAAATCTCACAACTTAATACACAGCTTACATCATCTCCCCCCCTCTCTAAAGCCCACCTACCCTATATACAAGGTGTTACTGACCGCATCAGTAGGGTTCTTCTCAAAAACAACATCAAAACCATCTTCAAACCCCATTCCAAATTATCTGACCCTTTTTCCGTAAAAGACCATGTTTCTTTAGAATCAGCTGGTGTGTACAGGATTCCTTGTTCATGCGGCAGGGCATATATTGGTGAAACAAAGCGGTCTGTCGGCACTCGTGTTTCTGAACATGAGCGTTGTACTAGGTTGCTGCGCATAGCCGGTTCTGCACTTGCCGAGCATAGACTGGAAACCGGGCACCATATTCAGTTTAATTCAACCAAGATCCTATCCCGCACTAACCACTTCTATGGTCGCAAAATCCGTGAAACTATAGAGATCTTTAAGCACCCCAATAATCTTAACCGCGATGATGGCTACCCCCTACATAACGTTTGGCAATCCTGCATCTCTAATCGACCCAACCGTAACCGTAACACTCCATTGACCCATGACCCATTATCCATATATAAACACGTCCCCCATCGACTTACACCAGTTTCAGTGCAGTAGTTCAGCCCTGAAGATGTCCCATACAAATGGGTACGAAACGTCGGCAGATATACTAGTGACGCGGTTCCAGCCCGGAAACCCAGAAGCAGATAGCATGGACCACGACCGCGGAAGTCTACGTACCAAATTAATGTGTTTCATGCGTTTAGAGCAACTTATGGTCTACGTAATCGGCCCACCGAACGCACAATTCGCTATATCATTGAAAAATTTGAAACACGATTTTCATTATTGGATAATACGTTCCCAAATAGACCACATCCAGCACGTAGTGAAGAAAATATAGCGATGGTAACCAATAGTAAACGCGATGACCGTGAAGAATCAATTCAGTAGCTTGGCTTGTCGTATGCCACAACTTGACGCATTTTACGTAAGGATTTTGGTTTAAAAGTATTCAAAATTCAACTCGCTCAAGAATGGAAAGCAGCCGACCTTTCGAATCGTCATTGTTTCAGTTTTTAGATTCTCGACAAGCTTGAAGAAGATCCACTATTTTCGACCGAAATTTTGTTCAGCGATTATTTCCATTTCTGGATTAATGGCTGCCTTAATAGATACAAATGCCGCATTTGCCACTACATCCAGACAAAACCACGGTTTGGTGTAATTTATGGACGAGTGGAATAAAGACTGCCGCAACTATGAATGACGCCCGTTATCGCGCTATAATATAATAACAGACTGTATGCTGCTTGAAATTGAAGCCCATGATCTTGACAACATTTCGTTCCAATAAGACGGTGTTCCTTGCTACACAGCCCGTGAAAGCTTGGCTTTAGTGCGAGAACAATTTGGTGAATATTTAATTTCACGTAATATACCTGTACAATGGCCGCCTAAATCATGTGATATCACATCTTTCGACTTTTTCCTTTGGGGCTACGTAACATCCGAAGTCTACATGGATAAGCCAGCTGCGATTGAGTAATTGAAAACATTACTCGCGTTAATCGCCAAATACCATATGAAAGGCTCGAACGCGTCATTAAAAATTGTAACATCAGAGTGGACCATGTTAGACGCAAGTACGGTAAACTTTTTTAAGAAATAATTTTTTAAAAATAAATATCAATAATTATTCTTTTGTATGATAATAAAGAATAGCCGTTAAAATTGAAATTTTTATTTTTTTTATTTTCGAAAGAGGTGAGGTACCCCTTTCGAAATGAACCTCAAATGAATCACCCCTTACAAGCAGACAACAAAACCTCACAATTAAATCTCAGTAATGTACAAGTTTAACCTAGAAGAACATGCAATAACAAACAAAAATAAAACAAAAAGAAAAGATTTCATGATTTCATGATTTGAAAACCACAAATTGTAGTAAATGTGTCATAAAACAAAACGATATTGAAGATATATGCAGAGAACGTCACAAAACGTTGAACATATGGTACATGTATAAACTTAACATAAACAGAATACATAACGGAACGTGGCAATATCTGTAAAATAATACATAGAGATCTTGTAAAAGAAACACAAATCAGTAGACAAAATTGAATCATTATACAAATACAAATTTCAAACCGTTTTAGAAAACTCAGCGGTTAAATTATACTGGAACAGAAGCACACAAATCACACAATAACGCACAATAGACCAGACATTACACCAACTAAACATTTCTATATCTAACAATCATAACATTCAACAAAGATATAAGGGAAGCGTAATAAATACATCCTTCTAGTAGAAGAGATACAGCAACTATGGCATCAAAAACAAGTCAAAATTATACCAGTCATAATTTTTTATCACTGGAGTAATTTCTAAGTAACGACAGCCTTGAGAAGAATTTAACAATCTAGATATATGTATATAGTACAAAGCAAAAAACTGTCATTTTGAACACCTGATCGATCGTCAAAAGGTTTCTGAATACGCACTAAAGAAGAATCTAGTTTCATCTGCATTTACATATATATACAAATGTACTAGTAATAATGATAATAATAATATTCCTTCTTACAGTGATACAAAACAAAATAAAGCTTATATTAATTTATCGTTCTATGATGTATAATAAGACACAGTATTAGCTGCGTACAATCCGAGTTCAAACCGACATCGGTTGAGTGGAAAGTTTCTCGGTGGAAGTGCTAGAAATCTACGCCATAATAATAATAGATTTTTATTGTTCGACAGATTTTAAATCGATATAAAGGAAAAATTTTGATTTCCCGCCTCTAAAACTAACATGGATAATCTACAATCTTCATACAAGAGAATAGAGAAAACTAAGTAATCAAATACATTAATATACTATAGAAATTTATTTAATATATATATATATATATATATATATATATATATATATATATATATGTCAGCTGTTGTAGTATAACATATATCACTGTAGAAAGATATTGAAATTGTGGGTAATAACCAATAGTGAAAAATTTATAGTTGTATTGAATGTTGCAGTTGCTAAGTAAAAAGTCAAAGTGTGATATGGAATCAAAAAGTTAATTAGGATAATCAACGTTGTCGTGTAAGCAATATAAGAACTTAATTCCATTAATCTGCCGCCAGTGCTGCTACAAAGATTCCACTTTAAACATTGGTAGGAGCGTATTTTGATCGACTGATTTCGCGGGATATACACCCTCTGTTTTATAATACATATATTTCACAAATTAGCGCATTACAGAGATGTTGCAATCTCAATTTGAAATGACGCTTATAACGGGCGTATAACAAGTCCTTATATTTCTAAAGACCGTTATGATGTAATTTTTATAGCATATACATATAATTCAAATATGAATAAACACATGTTTCTTTTCAAAGTCGTCAAAAGTGACTGGAGTTAAAAAAGGACGTTTTGCCTCCTTCACCATATTTCTCGACATTGCGCTACTGCTTATGATTCTTGGCAGAACACCCTCGACGATATAATTTTCTCTTGGAAACCACATGAATCGCCTTTACATAAAAAAAACATCTGAGACAAGAACGGAATCACGAAGTTACCAGAAAATTTGACGATCATTAAGCTATAAGCTATAAGTTACATGAAGACAAAAAGTGACTTAAACTAGCACGAGGAACTTTCTACTCAACCCAACCCAATATATATAATCAAATTTTGTGCAAATATATATATATATATATATAAAGGTGCATTTATGATGATTTGGAATCATTCACTTTACCACATATCCAAAGGCTAAATAATGCCACATTTCATGAGCCCAATATCATTATTCTCAATTGCCGGCGTATTCATCAGATCCATCGGCGATGGAACATGTCTGGAATATGATAGGTCGAAAGGTTGCTATGCTTTCTAACTGTCCAATGAACACCAATTACAATATGTCTTACAAGCTTGGAATGAGCTTCCATAGAACATTCTATTATAAGTATGCCCGAAAGAATAGCATAATGTATTCATTCATGTACAGCGACAGCGCTTTATTAAATTTTCTCTAGAAGGAGTATGAATTTTTCATTGAAAATTTAATCATTTATTATACTCAACATAATAAACAATTGTACGGAATTTGATTTAAGAATATATGTATACTTTTACCGGCTGATTTGTTTCTATTTTGTTTAATATTTTCAGTCCAGCGAGGAAAGATTGTATTTTTCTTATCTCAAATAGCATTGAATAGTTAAACAATTGCATATCGGGTTTTACTAATATTTTTACTTAACTAGCCTATATTTATTATTTCGTTAATTCTGTATACAATGAAGGCACGATAGTACCACCAAAAATTATTTAATATCATTCATAATGTCTGAAAGCGTATAGAAGATACAATAAATGTAAGCATACAATCGTACAATTTAACATATCACATAAATTAAAAAGAAGCTAATCATGAGCTGTTTATAACACCTCGTGATAATAAGGTAATCGTTACGAAATACCCATGTATTCAATCGAATATGATTAACGTGAAATAAACTTCGCAAGTTGCTCTGAATTAAAAGTGCACAGCAGTTTACGAGTTTCCGATTTATTATATTCTGTGCAGACATCTGTGACTGAATGCGTGCGTCTGTAAATATGAAGTTGTTCTCGAGTCGAGCCCACCTTAATTAGGTTATCGTTTTATATCCTTAATAGCTACTGGTCAAGTATATTTATTGGTCGTAATTAGTTGATTAATTAAGCTGAATACATGTAAATAAAGTTTAGATAGGTACGTTAAAGTACGATTCACAACTGCAATAGATACGATCGAACGGTATCGTAATTATCTTCATATGTTAATTAAAATATTAGCTTTGAATACTTTAAAAATTTTTTTTATTCTAAGGTTTAAAATGTAATATTAACAATTTTTTTTAATATACATACGAAGTAAATTAAATAATTTATTACGCAAGCTTTAATAGACACAAGCTTATAAGTTATTACTTAATTACTTCACGAAGTGGTTGTTTATGTCTCTGAGAATGAATATTAATTTCTGTCGTTTATTTAATGTTACTAGAAGTTATTTTGTTACTAATACTAGGTGAAAGCCACTAAAATGTTTATGCTATAGATTATTAACGATACGAATCAGTGTACGATGACATGGTAGGTTAGGTATTAGCTTATTGAAAAAAATAAGCAACAAGGCAGTACATAGACTCTAAGAGGACAGAATGGAAAATGTCAGCTTCCCATTAGTGATTTTTAGCGCCGCAATCGTACGAGGGTGATTCTAAAAGTAAGGAACGTTTTGATCTGACGAGCTGCACAGTTCCCCCGCCTTCCGCCGACGCCGCCGTGTCATTGACCTTCGCAATCCTTCGCGCTATCACTAACAGCGAGTTTCTATGGTCGTTTACTGTTTATTTGTGCGAAATTTGTGATAAATTTCAAAAGGTGTGACTATACCAAAAGTCTGAGGTTTAAAGTCACGACAGAGGTAGTTAAATGTGTTACACTTAATTTATTATATTTAATACAGTAGATTAAGTGTGGTATACTTCACTATGTTTACTATTTATTTATCCTTTTGTAATTCAGAAAAGGTGGAACAAATTTTGCTTAATTTTATATACTTCTGTTCTATACCTTTACTATATTTCTTTTGCACTTTTATATAATTAATAGCATCTCGTGTTATATACTACTGTGGGCAAAAAATAGTAAGACTTTGTTCATAATTTTTAAATTCTTAATTTATTCTTCCAAATCTATTTCGTCCCCTTCAAAGTAATCCCCCCTGGCCCCAATACACTTGTGCCAACATTTCTTCCAATTCTCGAAACAGCTGTTAAAGTCAATTTCAGGAATAGCCTTCAATGCGCGTAGCGATTCACCTTTAATGTCTTCAATTGAGTCAAAACGATTTCCCCGGAGCGGTCGTTTGAGTTTGCTGAATAGCCAGAAGTCACGTGGAGCTAAATCAGGCGAATACGGTGGTTGCGGCACGATATTAGTTGAAAATTTGGCGAAAAACTCACGAAGAATTAATGCAGTATGCGACGGTGCATTATCGTGGTGCAAAAACCAAGAGTTGTCGGCCCATAATTCTGGCCTCTTTTTACGAATAGCATTGCGCAAACGACGCATAACATTCAAATAGTATTCTTTGTTGACAGTTCGGCCGATCGGAAGGAATTCAGAGTGCACCACATTAACCTTGATTTTTGACTTGCTTTGACGTGGTTTTTTGGGCTTCGACTCACCTTTGATACGATATTCGGCCGATTGATCGTCTGTTTCCGGGTCATAAACGTAGATGCAAGTCTCATCTCCAGTTATGATGCCTTTCATTTTGTCTTGATAGTCGGAAAGCATTGTTTCACAGACGGCAACGCGACGCTGTTTTTCGAAAAAAATGAGTGATTTTGGAACAAATCGTGCTTTCACTTTTCTTAGGCCCAAATGATCTTTCAAAATGGTTTTCACTGATCCTTCCGATATTCCAACGATGCCAGTTAGGTCTCTGACTGTTAATCGTCGGTTCTCAAGCACCAATTCCTTGATTCTATTGACGTGTTGATCATCAGTTGATGTTGATGGCCGTCCTGGACGTGGTTCGTCATCAACGTGTTCTCGACCCTCTTTGAATAATTTGTACCAATCAAAAACACTTGCTCGCGACAAACAATTGTCACCGAAAGCCTTTTGCTACATCTGAACGTTTCGGCATCAGAAATTTAATTCCGTACACAAAATTTAATGGAACTTCTTTGTTGAATAATTTCACTCATTGTAAAAATCGCCGAATGCACTTTTTGTACTTCCGAAAGACAAGCGTATACTAAACACTAATGATTATTTTGATGTGACATTTGGCACAGATGCCACTGACAGTCATACCAACCTAGAAAAAAAATATTTTGACGAATGGGTTTTCGCGTGAAATTTAAATTAAGAAGTCTTACAATTTTTTGTCCACAGTAGTGTATTTAGTTTGTCATTTTTATTTATTTAATTGTTATTATAGAGAAAAAATGAGCCGTAGTCGCGTCTTTTGTTCCTCTCTGGCTGCCTTCTTGACAAATTTTGTCATAGATAGTTATTGACATGATTGTTTGTTGTTGCTTATGAGACCATTGTGTTGGATAAGTTTAGTTTAATTTAATTTAATTTTTCTGTGTAATTCTGTTCTATAGTTATAATGTAGAAATGGGATACGAGAAAAGAAATCTGCAAAACCATAATATTGTGTGTTGCCTAAAAACGTTCAATAGTGACCAAATCTATCTACTTATGTGTCAAATTTGATTTTAATTCTTTCATTATTCTGTACTTTATAATTATTTCGCAAAAAAATGAGTTTATGAGTTTTGTGAAATTAGATCATCACATTGTCATTAAATTTTCGACAAGGAACAGAATTCTCTTAAAATTATTCACTTATGAATGATTGCAGTGTATTTTAAAGTGAAATATTGGCCGAAACAGTTTTGGTAGGGTCGTGCATCTAAGAGAAGGCGGAAGCGGAGTGCCTTCGAACGCAACCAATTCTGCTTTTTTTATGAAAGCTGAAACAATGTTTCGCAATGATCGCCATTCGAAAGTTTCTGCCACCACAAAGGTGCTAAGTATAAATTAAGCGTTTTACAAATTCTGCAAGACAAGCTAAGGCATTAGTCAAGTCTCAAAAAGATTCCAAGATTATCGACTTCGAACAAAAACTCTTTAGGCAACAAATTTCTGGAAACAATTTTGCATTTATAGATTCACACACTGGCCTTTGCTTTAAGATAGTAACAGGCAGTGGCACTTGGGTGCATCAATAATCAGCTGGAAAGTTTGTGACCATCATCTTTTAGAACGAAACACGATTTATTCTTGTCGAATATGTACCTAAGGGGACTACAACAGCAGCTATGATAATACTTTAACAAAATTGCGTACGGCTAATGATCAAGGATATACAGGTTTGCGTCACTAGGAAATCCTTCTTCTTTGCGACTGAGCGCGAGCTCACAAAGCAGCTAAGGTCCAACTTATCCTCAGCGAGTGTAACTTTTTCAAGCTCTGTTTGACTTCTTTTATTTAAAAATTATAAAAGGCACCTCAGTGGGCATCATTTTACAGACGATAACCAATAGAGAAACGAAATTGATGCAAATTTTGAAAGTCAACAGAAGACATTTTGTTTCTGATGGAATAAAGGCGTTAGAGAACTGACATTGTGTTGAAAAACAAAATTACTAAAGAAACATAGGTCTTTTGTTTCATTTTCAAGCAGAAGTTTTTCTAGTTTCCCTCGTATATTTTTAATTTGCCATTTGTCAATTGTATCGCCAAACAAATTTTAAAAAGTAGAAAGTATCTCACTTTAATTAACACGCATGTAATAAATTACACATTAATATAATCATAACGTGCTCTTAGTAATAAACGCTACACAAAAAGCATTTTATTGAGGTTATTTGTCATTTATCGTTAATTATATGGTTATGGGTGTAAATAAAGCGTTAAAATAGAGAAAAGAAAATAACATTAGTTAAAATGTTCTCTAAATATACACGTACTAAACCTAAATGTCAAAAGGTTATTTATATTTCGTTTTACACATATCTAGAGGAGACACTAGTAACAAAATAAAAAGAAACGCAAGTTATAAATTTGCTGTAGTTTTTATGACAGTGAATTACATGGGCGCACTTATACACACACACACACACATGTATATATATATATGTATATGTATATATATATATATATATATATATATATATACAAATATATGCACGATGTATTCACACATACGCGTATATATATATATATATATATATATATATATATAGATATATATATATATATATGCACGTATGTATTCCTACATTACGACGATGTTCGATGTTCTATGTTCTACGAATTAACATAACGAACTCGAGATAAAAACATAATGTAATTTACTAATTCAGGAACATTAACATTCCATGTCACTATCGAAGATACGCTCTTAATTATTTTTAACATTCCGTGAAAGAGGCCAACCAAAAAAAGACTCACTTGAGGAAAATACCGAAACCCACACACAGAAAATTGAATAAGATTTCTTGATAAGGGAACAACTCTAGTAGTAGGCGAACATGCTTATGTTAATTTAAAGACACTTTTTTGACTTACACGGGAATTCCAATAAAACTTTAGAGAGCGAAAAAAATTTCGTGCTCTTTTTGTATTGCTTTATTTATTTATTCTAGTTTGACTTTATTTATGAAGGTTATTCACTTTTATCACATCGATTTTATTAAAAGGATTATGACACTCCAAAGTATCAATAGTTGAACTTCATAACTATTCGCCTCGATTAGACGAAAGCCTAAACGAGACGTATGTATGTTGTACGTCTTCAGCATTTTATCCTTCATGGTTTTAAGTAAGTAAGAAAAGTAAATAATAAAAAATGGAAATTATTTCATACTTTAAAGCAGACAAAGTAGTGTGGAGGATCTCAAAATATTATCCAGTTTGAAATTCCAGTATCAATTTTATGTTGGAAGGGAAAAATTTTAGGAATTCGCAAGACTGTTCGAGAACTCTATTCTATTTTACATTCACCAATAATACCTAGAGTTGACCTGCGCGTGCTTCTAAGACGTTCAAGGGGTTTGGAAAGTAATAAATGTAAATAAATACTTACCCTTTTAAGCAGCATTTTCTGTATACAGATGCATAAAGTGGATAAGATTGGTTAAATATTTCCAGCATCAGGTGTATTTCAAAAATTTCTTCATGTAATTTATATATAGAGAACGAGCGTTCATCGAATGATGAAGTACTGGCAGAATTATAATAATGTCTCTACTATTTACATTGATTTCACTAATCGCAACGAAAAATTTTGTAATTTTTAAGTGCTGTCCATTGTAATTATTATGAACAATTTCTAAATCAACTGTAACTTCAGCATTTTCGAATTTGTTTCGACTTTCCTCTATGGCAATTGCTTCGTTGGGACAAAATTGTGAAATACAAACACAACTCGTTGGAAATGGTAAACGTAATAGAACATTGCTTTTAACCATGTTCCTCATCGTATAAGAATCGATTGTAGAGGTTCAAGAATGTCAACATATTGTCTGGGAAATTCTAGAATATGTTTGCGATTTGAGAAACACTGTTTTATACGCACTATTCCTTATCTACCTCTACATGGCGCAGTCGAATAGCGACACGAGATTTTCATTTTATATAACGTTTATGAACTCAACACAATCTTGTTTAAGAGACTGGCCTGCAGGAAGCATGCTCGCGGCACAATCAGTCATAAATATTAACAGTTAGCTCTCTGAAATTTCCATTTTTTTCGTCCCGTTCCATCCACCATCTTTACAATTATTTCGACAATACATTTTCCTGTTTTATACTAGTTAGTAACATTGATACTGACGGTTTAAGTAGTTTCTTTGTACGTACTGACATTAATAGCAAAAATTGTATGACAATCATTCAGATTGTTCACACATAACCAAACTTTAGTTTTTAAATCTGATTCAATGTTGTTTTCAATTTTATCGCGCACTGATATTATATTTTTTCGTAACAAACTTGAAAACTTTGTCACGAACTTCACAAATTATTTTGCTAATAAACATCATGACTTTGTAAACCTACGGTAACCTTTTCGACGTTTGTAATTGCAACATAATTAAACCGAACCATATAAAACTCCTAACACAATACAGTCAATTGTATAAACGAAGTATATGCAGCCCTTGTATTTCTTCGAAGGATGCGGTACTGACGCTCGCAGTGACAACTCTAGTAATTCCTATGGAGGTAAATTCCCAGATCTTTATGAAATTGGGAGTTCTTAGTAACCCAAACCCATGATCTTCTCAGTGATAATTTCAAAAGATCGTTTCTTACAAAGCAACATAAATAGAACCTATACTTGGTGCATCGATAACAAAATATCTCTAAACATATATAAATGTTGTTTTGAGATTTGCAAAAAGCAAATAAGCTCATTCTTCTTACAATATTGATGATATTCTGTTATCCCAGCAAATATTTATCAAAGAACTAGTCGCCTTTGATTCACAATTGACCGTTTCCCAGTAGATTCTGAACATCACTACGTCAACTTTTAAATCATTGGCATTCATCATAAAAACAACTATAGTTGATAATTGGCTGCCGCAAAGCGGTAGTTTCTTTTCACCGAAGCAAGTTGAAATATGATTCCTTTATTAGGTATCTGATTTAAAATGCTCATATAAGTCAAGTTGAGCGAGGTAAGTAAAAATGTTAAAAATACTTGAGTCAAGTAGAAAGTTACTTACCTTAGAGGAACATCGGGTACATCCGTTTCCTGGAAAGATATTGATTTACACACTTGGAGAATGGCATTGAAAACATAGTACCTTGTTTACTGCTTGTCGTGTCAGAAACAACATGGACACACACACACACACACATATAGATATATATATATATATACATTATCCAAATTTAATTTTCTCGTTCCACATATTGCCTTAAGAAATTCTAACAATTTTAGTTTTCTTGCAACCAGACCAAATATTCTGCATACGGCACTAATGTTTCACTAAGCACACAACGCATTCATATTATTTGACAATTGTTTATTAACTCATTTACTGTATTTTACCTAATAGCATAGGCATAATGTATTGCAATTATTATATGTCCTCTTGTATTTATAGGTTAAATAATAATAACTATTATTAATGTCATTATTCCTCAAGAACCACGTTGCTACGCATTGTATAATATCTACGTGCATAGGCTATTGGTTTTAAAAACATCTTACAGAGTAGGATTTTACATATTAAAGCTAAAGGGCACACAAAATATTCAAAACAATAAGTTGCAAATAAAGTAGAATCTAGCTTCAAACCTCTTTCAAAATTTTGTCTAAAATCAATCTTGAATCCATGATGACTTCTAAATATTTTTTCTGAAACCATCGGTACATATATTACAAAGTTGGAACCTTATCCAAGACTTATTACTAGGGCGATCAATCAGAATATGATACGTATCTACCAAAAAACATATAACTGAACAGAGCGGTTTACCTTAGATGAGTCACCGTAAATATTTGGTATGTACTTATCACTAGAGTGGTGACATTTGTAACAAGTATATATCGAATATTTTCGGTAATTTATCTGAGGCCGGTTGCTCTGCTCAGATATACGTTTACTGATACATCCGTACTTACATCGGATCCTATCCTGTCGCGCCAACAAAATTGACCGCTCAACTTGTTTTGAACCTGGTGTGCAAACAAATGTGATCGCTCTACTTAATTTCCCGTGCTCTCCAAAGCTACTTTTGAAAAAATATCACTCTTTCATGATGGCAAACACATCAGTATCATCAGTATACATTGAAATACATAAAATGGATTTATTCCACAAAAGATTAATTATGAACAGAGAAAAATAACTTCGATTAAGAAGCACTGAGCAACTATATACTACATGGCTGGTTCGATAACCACGTGACCTAACAAAAAACCGCAGTCCTTTTATTATTATATTGTATATTCCCTATTTCTATATTTCAATGATTTGAAAATTTACACTAAATTTACATATTTTAAAATCACCTAGATCTGTTTCAAATTATTTATATAATTCTTCTATAGTATAAACACTACAAAGAAGTAATTAAGTTTTTAAGAAATATATTTATACTTTCTTATATGTATATAAATATTTAAATTGCTTAGATTAAGGAAGGTATATGATAAAAAGAACTCAATACATCTTCATACTAAATGAAACTTATTTTTGACCAAACTACTTTCAGCACACGTAATATTACGTGCTTTTTTAAGTACTAATTGAAAATTCAAAATTCATCATGACCCCCATTAAAATATCGTACATATTGCATACAACCACGAAATGAGAAACACATGTGCTCGGTTCCTTGGACTAAAGTCACTTCAGAGTAGACCATATTTGCCGGACGCATATTGCATGTGCCTTTATATTCACCGCTTTTTATAATAGAATCGACTGGTTGAGAGAGAGCCAAAGTCATTTCCTAACGTTAGCAGCAGCGAGCTTGAATGAAGATTATAATTGAGTCTGGTGGCATTGATGGTTTGAATTGGTGCCGTTCGAAAATGCAGCTGTTTCTCTGCAATGAGAGGACGCATGAATAGATATCGTTATTATTTTCTGGGTCGAGAAATGATTCCAGTAATTTTTGCTATTGTTCGGATTTGATATAATTATACGTAGAGCCATTTTCATTTTTATTTATTTCTGACGCTGCTGTGGTAAAATTGACTTTGATATTATCAAGGAATTTACTGTAATATATAATTATTTAAATTGTTCTTGTACGAGTTTCATTTTTATATTAAAAAATTATAGGTATTATTTTACACGATTTTTAGAAAGTATATTATTACTTAGAAACAATAATTTTTTCATTGATACAAAAAAATAGGAAGCAATTTCCAAAACTAAGGTGTCATAAGAGATGCAATTATGTTATATTTTTTAGATATTAAGTATGTTGAAGAAAAATAATAAATTTAATAATTCTCCTGTTAACATAAAATTCAATTCGACAAAACATACTGACAGAAAATAAGTCGAGAATCAAATAGTATGCTCAAATTATTTACCTCGGATCTTCTACTTAACAACTTGAACTTGGCAGAATAATCAAATGTTGTAGAGGCAGTACATCGTATCTAAGAAACACCATTTATAGATATTCAATAAAATTTTATTATGGATACGCCATTCTTCAATTATAAATTTATAAATTTATTTTATATTATAAATTAGTTCAAGCTGTTCTTTATTGAAAATATGGTTCATTACAATTATATGTAGAACAGAACATCATTCAAATGTAAACTACGACTGTGTCTGCAGGCGTTAATTCGAATATCAAAATTTCCAATAATTTTTCGAAATGTTGCTGGAGTTATTTCAGGAAACGCAATTTGAATGTTGTTCTTTATCATTGTTTGCGGTCTATTAGCATACGTTCAACTTTTCAAAAAACTCCAGAATTGAAAACTGCATTTCGTGAAATTACACATCCAGGAAATTTTGATAGCAAAAACGTAATTCTATGTTGAGTAGTGTGACATCTAGCACGGTTTTGCTAGCAAGAGACATCAGACACATCAATATGATTCAGTTATGACCACAAAAAGTCACTTAACACTGATTACTACCACTCAGCATTCACGGTAACAGCATTTTCAACATCATCTTCGATGAAGAATGGTCCAAAGACACCAATTTACCAAAACGCATACTAAACAGAACTTTTTGTGGGTGAAGAAGTTTCCCATAAATAGCACGAGAATTTTTGTCAGTCCAGATCCGACAATTTCGTTTATTGACGAATCTATCCATTGTGAACTTGAAAACAACTAATCTGTCGTTTGTTGTTTAATAATTCACCTGGAGAAATTACGGTTATAAATGGTCCCTTTCTGTCAATTCCAGGTTTAATTGAATTGTATAGGTATGTAAATTCAAATATCTATGAATAGTCCTCTCTAAAGAGCCATCAGATATGTCTAATTCTTGCTAACGACGTGAAATCGATGTCTTCGGTTTATTTCTAATATTTTCACTTACAGCAGCAATATTTTCATTGGTACAGTTTTCGGTCTTGCTCTTTTAGCTTTATCAATAACGAAACCAGTTTTTTCGAATTTTTTGACTAAACTTTTTGTGTCTAAAATAATAGAGTAGCTGACTTTGTCATTAGAAAAGGACTTCTAGATGACGTCAATGAAGCTGTGGATTTGGTTAATAGCAGATTTTAGTCAAATTAGTAAGGAGTAATTAAATTCTTTTAACCGATTCTTGATCTTTATCTCTTAGAAAGCAATTTTTCGTACAGCTTTAACATAATAGAGAGCAAACGCCGGAATCGTGCAGAGGTAAGAGCGCTTGACTTGGAGCTAGATATCTAGAAAGGTCAACGGTTCATGACAGTTTCGAGCGGTGCAATTTTTAATTTGTTTTTACATTTCGGAGGTGGTCAATTCACCCTCGATACCACTCTGTCGAGGACCAACACTCTTTCTCCTCTCAGGGTGAGGAGAAGGGTTAATAACAACATGGAACACTTTGCATGCAGATTAGCATAGCTACGATAATTAAATCAAAGACAAGGTCTTTTTAGGGCTAATTTTATATTTAATCACTTTCAATACTCTTATTGCATTGATTACTCTCAGTTCGGAAAGTATCTCTAAATGTTTTATAAATCTATAGATTTTTTGAAAATTATTGCATGCCGAATTATTTGCCACTTGTTTGTTGGATTCTGCAGGATAGGTTCAGAACTACCTTCTTAGTTACTTGACTACAGTACTCGTAAATCGACACATTTTTGATCCGTTGTATTCCACGCTTCAGCTTTTAAGTGACATTGTTTAAAACGGTCAGATGTCATATCTAAAGTCATATCATTCAAATTCTTTTTCTCAGAGATCAGACACCTAACTTTTTTTGAGGAGTAACTATTATTTTTGGTTTAATAAGTAGGTGTAGGGGAATTTTTGTTTGAATTTGAAAGAAGGTGACAATGCAACAGGTTTTTTACAATAAAATTAGTTTCGGCTGGCATTTGAGGATAAGAATTGGAAAAAATTTTGTATTGAGATTAATGACGTTCGTCCCGTATATTATAGTCTACAGTTATGATACATATTTATTGTTTTAAAGTACGCCTGGCAGATACCATTTAAATTAACGGAGCGCATGATGATGAACCGGGTTGAAATTTTTTCATCCTTATTGATGTGGAATGAAAATGTGTCATTTTAGGATCGCTTACTTATAGGATATGAAAAATAAGTCCATTTTAATGTCTTTTATGGACAAGATCGTGTGGACTAATTTAATTATCGAGTAGTATAAAAATCGAAAATACAGCGCGTTTCATAAAGAATATACGTATTACAAAGTATTATTTTGCCCAAACTATCGATCGCTGCGCCTCGGGTCGGCTATTGGAGAAACGAATACATAGTTTAGTTTATTTAATAGCCGCTAGATGTCAGTTCTCTTCTGTTTTTCTTGGTAACCGTTATATGTTGAAAATCGCTACTTCTCGGCAGAAATCATTTTGTGTTCTAGAGTTTACGAAGTGCAATTCCGTGATTACATTGCAAAGACGTTTCAGGTTGAGCTACCAAATTGATCCTCCGAATGGGTGGAACATTCGCAGATGGCATCGACAGTTTGTAGATACAGGATGTGTATATTAAGGAAAGAGTCCTGGTCCCCATCGTGCTTCTGAAGAAAATGTTGCACAAATTCAAACTGCTTTCTAACGTAATCCTTCAAAATCAATTCATCGTGCCAGTCGGGAGTTACAACTGCCTACAACAACAATTTGGCGTGTTTTGAGACGCCGGTTGGTTACGGAGCCGTACAAGTTACAGTTGTTACAAGCTCAGCGTCCTGCTGACAAACGGAAACGTGTGGCATTTTGTAACGAGATTCATGATGCTATTGACAATGATAACACTTTCGCAGAACGCATCGTGTTCACTGATGAAGCGACTTTCCATGTTAGTAGTCTGATAAACAAACACAATGTTCGAATTTGGGGTCTACAGTACTCACACGCAGCCATTAAAGATGTATGAGATTCGTCTAAAATCAATGTGTTTTGTGCGATATCCCGATCATCTGTTTACGGCCCATACCTCTTTCATAGAAGCACGGCTAACGGTCAGCTTTATCTCGCTATGTTACAAAACTGATTCTTTTCAAGGCTGCACGAAGACAACTTCATTTTTCAACAAGACGAGGCACCCCCTCACTGGAGTCGCCAAGTGCGTGAATATCTTAATGAAACTCTACCGAACCTTTGGATTGGTCGTCAAGGAGCTGGCGACCTAGCATGTCTCAGCTGGGCTCTACGGTCACCGGATTTGACACCCTGTGAGTTCTTCCTGTGGGGTTGCGTTAAAGACAACGTTTATGTACCACCACTCCCACAGAACCTGGAAGAGTTGAAGAACTGGATCCGTTCAGCCATAACATCAGTGACAAAGGACATGCTTGCCCAAATATGGGAGGAATTTGAGTACCGACGTGATATTGTTCGTGTCGCTAATGAAGGACATATTGAACATCTGTAATCTAAACTTGAGAGGTTCGTAAATATGTGTGTAAAGTTTCATATTCGTATGTCTTAAAGTTTAATAAATATTTGCATTCGAAATACGTATATTCTTTTTGAAACACCATGTACTTTATGTATAGCTTCCACAGTATTATTTTATTGGTATTTATAGATTTACTATTTAAAAGGAAACATTAAATTTCACACATGATTATTTCAAGAATTCCATAATATTACATAATAAATTAGAGGCCATTTCTCTATATAAAATTAATTAGAAAGTTTAAAAGTATCACTTTTTGATTCCCAATCAATCAAACAACTTCCTAATATAATTATTTATCAGTCGTTATTTCAGTGGGTGGTTATTATTATAAATTTGACGGTTTGCTTTTTAATGATTGCATAAATTGGATCTATTCTTGGAGTTGAATTTTATTATTTTATTAATTAAATGCCAATCAAATAATTTCCACGTCATTTTTATTTGGGCACGGCGCATATCATAAATGAACTTAATTGCTTTTTCCTTTGATTGCTCTAATAAATTGGTATATTTCCCAGAAATAATTTGCAATATATATGTATAGGAAATTATACCAATACTTGATACTCTTGTAATTAAGATTCAGTAATTGTATAACGAAGGAAAAATTCAAATTAATTGCATCTCTATTTTTAATTATGCAAATACGTTCTAATTTTCGTCTACTCACAAAACATCTGCTCCGTTTCTACTCGTATTACTTATCTCAATTTACTCGAAGCGAGATAACGTAAGTTTCAGCAGCTACGGACCAATTAGTGATACATATGGGCGCATTACATTAAATAATTACTTTTCTGGATGGGGTTTTTAAAACAGAGAAAGTCCGACGTTGCGCAGTACACTTGATACGTTGTTTTAATAAGAATTTAAATTTAAATTTAAATTCAAAACACGGAAATCCTGCTGAGATTAATTTATTTAGTTTTGGGAAACGATTCTGATATTTTATAATGTATAAGAAACAGTTAAATTTTAATAGTAGAACACTAAGAATAATTTCGGTACAGATGATAGATATATAAATGTGCCGGGAGCCACTTTTGATAACTCAATCGTAAATTAGTATATTAAATTTTGGTTTTAATATGATGTTGTAAATATAATTTCAAGGAATATTCATATTTTAAAAATAAACAGTGTGCATCGCTAAACTTAAAATTATTTAATAAAAAAATTAAAAACTGCCAAAAAATTTTTACGTGGCATTTGGGGAATTTCTGTTGGGCACAATTATTCAATTATTCCCACCAACTTGAATGACTGCCTACATTTTCACTTTGAAGCATCTGCCGCACGCCGTAATATGAGGGTGAGCTGAAAATTCTGTGAAATGAAAATAAAGACAAGAATTTTGCGGTTTAAAAATGCGTTAATATCTAGATACATTTGGATGATCCAAAGATACTGTGCCTTAATCTGGTACGTAGACTTCCGTGGTCGTGGTCCATGCTATCTGCTTCTGTGCTGGAACCGCGTCACTTGTATATCTGCCGACGTTTCGTACCCTTTTGTATGGAACATCTTCAGGGCCCAACTACTGCACTGAAACTGGTGTAAGTCGAGTTGGAGATACAGGATTGCCAGGCGTTGTGTAGGGGGTAGCCATCATCTGCATCTCCAAACTACCCAGCCGCAACCGTAACGCTCCATTGACCCATATATAAACCCATCCACCATCGACTTACACCAGTTTCAGTACAGTAATTGAGCCCTGAAGATGTCCTATACAAATGGGTACGAAACGCCGACAGATATACAAGTGACGCAGTTCCAGCCCAGAAGCAGATAGCATATTGTGCCTTGATAAAATTCAGAACAAGTTTGTTAAAATAAACATCCACAACAGCTTTGACGTCGTCATCTGTTGGTAATTTCTGACCTGCAAGGTATTTTTTAAGTGGTCAAAGATGGTAATCCGATGATGATAAATCGGGCGGATAAGGCAGACGCGCCAACAAATCGAAGCCTAATTTGTTAATTTTTGCCAGAGCAATAAAAGTTGTGTGGTTCTGTGCACTGTCTTGGTGGAAAATGTAATGTCTTGGTTAGGACGCCTTTTATTAATTTTTTGTTTCAATTTATCTTAAAGGCTCACCTAATACACTCCTGTAATGATTTTGAGTTTTAGTAGGCAACTAACAAGAATATCTTCCGTAGTTATTTATCTAACAAAATGGAATCTTTTCTGCATACGGAACAGCTATCGCCTTTAAAGTAGTTGAGCACTCGCCTACTATGAGGGAGGGCGTATAATAATGAACCTAAATTTCGTCTGTGATGATAATCGGTGCATAAAATATTTCGTTCTGTTTTCAAAAACCCTGCAAACATTCACAAGAAATTTACGTTTACACCAACTTTTAATCAATATTGAACAATCTTGACATTCACTTCGCAAACAGCTTCTTCATAGCTAATTCTTCATTGAAAATATATTTTATCGTCCTGCAAACATGCTTACGATGGATATTAATCTTTCATTAAATATCTCAAACTGGTGTGTGGATAATAATCTTTCATTAACTATAGTCAGATACAAGATAAAGTCATTTATATGAAATCCTAACCCTCTTACTTGTCAATATAATGTGAATGGATTTGTTATTGATTGAATTATCGGTATCAAGATCAACATTTGCTTTCATAATTGGAAATTTATGGAACCTGTGAAAACAGATCTATTGCTACTACCACATGTGTAGTTATTCCAATTCTATCTATAATTCCTGTGACATTATCAACTTTACGTTAAGTAGGATGCGCACTCATCGAAAAGTACCCGCAATGAATATATAGTTCAATGCCTTAATGTTTTCATAATTCCTGTTCGTAGTCTATTCGGAATTTTTATTTATAATTACATTATATTTAATATTATTACTAGCTTAATTTTCTATAAATATAATTACTAAACTTTCTTGTCCTGTAAATGTATTTATGTAATCTATTGGTAATAAAGAATTATTATTAGTACTATTATTTTGGACGTCCATTATGTAGTGCT
Source organism: Dermolepida albohirtum (assembly GCA_031893035.1). Classification (NCBI taxonomy): domain Eukaryota; kingdom Metazoa; phylum Arthropoda; class Insecta; order Coleoptera; family Scarabaeidae; genus Dermolepida; species Dermolepida albohirtum. The sequence goes on from JAVIWB010000776.1 coordinate 156,731, forward strand.
TCTTTAGCAGTTATACAATGACGTTTGAACTCACGAAGCCATTTTTGAACAGTGTAGTATTTGTTGCAAAAGGTACTTAATGATGGTATAAATTCCAACACTATCCATATCTTTAAAAACTTCAAGACGTTCTTAATTAAATAATCTAAATAAATTAAGAAACGTATCAAGCTCAAATTTGACCAATCACCGTCATTCTACGGCCTATCCAGCTTACCCTTCTACAGCTCCATTGATACTGGCAAACGCTACCCCAATAGCTTTGCCTAATGGTTTTTATCAGAACTTATTGCTGGTCCTTTCAATTACGTTCCATGGGTGTCAGAAATCCTTGGACTAAAATATATCATTGTCCGAGAACCAATTTTAGACTAAATAAATCGTGTTGGCCAGTATGTTGACACTAACCAGAAATTTCGTTCTGGTAACAAGTTTTTGCTTAATTTTGGCATTGACAGCGCATATTTTTTCATCAGAAAAGATTCTGATAGATTCCATCGTTTTGTTTTCCAAAGAATGCACTAGCAGAATACAGTGATCAACTCGATTTGTTCTAGCAGTCTCGGAGAGAATTTGTCGTGCCTTTGTAAATCAGTGTACAAAATTCTTCGAAGACCAAAAAAAGGAATGTACTGGAATCTTCAATGGGGGTATTTTAAAGCCTTTAATTTGGCTACAACGCCATGAGCAGGCAATTTTGGGTGCCCAAAAAGCGAATTATTTTAGTTGCGTAGCACCTAGTGCAATGACTTTCGATTTTACTTTTCAATTATGCTTCTACAATATCACAGTAAATGTTAGTTCAAAGTATGGAATCTTTATACGAACAGTTGTTGATGTAAATGAAAGAGTTCAATCAATATTCGTAAAAGATTTAAATTTTAAAGTTTGTATGCAAAGAAATTTCCCTATACGAGGATAGTTTGACAAGTAGTGAGAATGACACATAGGTGGCGATGTAATTGGTAAAACAAATGCACTGTAATTTAGGTTGCCTATTTATATGTTTACATTTCGATATTTAGATAAATCGGTTGATTAGTTCATTTTTGACAACTGATTGAAAAAGAAGCAACACGTCGTTTTGCTAAAATGGAAAAAGCAGAGTATCGTGCAGTGACTAAATACTTCGTAATTAAGGGTATGAAAGCTACCGAAATAAAAGATGAGTTACGGAAGCATTAGGTGAATCTGCTCCATCATCCGCCACAATAAGTAGAGGGGTAAATGAATTTAAACGTGGTAGAACAAGCTGTGTTGATGAAGCGTCCTCTGGAGCACCCAAAATCGTGACTTCTAAGGAAATGATTATAAAAATCCATAATATTATTACGCAAGATCAACGACTCAAAGTGAGAGAAATAGCAGACATAATAAACATTTCAACAGAACACGTACACCACATTTTAACGAAAGAATTGGGCCTTTCCAAGCTTTCGGCAAGATGGATGCCGCGATTGCTTACGACTGATCAAAAGTTCACTCGTTTGCGCATTTCCAATGAGTGTGTGGACCTTTATAAGCGGAATCCGGTTGATTTTTGTAGGCGATTTGTTACTTGTGATGAAACTTGCATACACTACAGTACACCCGAAACGAAACAACAGTCGAAACAATGGTTAGAACGTGGTTCTGCATCTCCAAAGAAAGCGAAAACCACTTTATCGGCAAACAAGGTGATGGCATCAATTTTTTGGGATTCAAAGGGCATTTTGCTCATTGATTACCGTCGGAAAGGTGCCACAATAAACGGACAATTTCTACAAAAATTAAATGTTGAGATTCGTGCTAAACGGCCAGGAATTGCAAAGAAAAAGATTCTATTTCACCAAGACAACGCTCCCTCGCATACCAGCACAGCTGCGATGTCCAAAATCCACGAGTTGCATTTCCAATTAGTACCGCATGCGCCTTATTCGCCGGATCTAGCCCCTTCCAACATACACCTTTTTCAAAAATTGAAAACGGCACTAGGTGGAAAGAAATTTTCGTCTAACGACGAGCTTATGCGAGCAAGCCTTCCGGAATCGCATTTTAGATATCACATAAAGGCATTGGAGCACCGTTGGAATAAATGTATTGCTCTTTTAGGATAATATATTGAAAAATAAAAATTATTTTGTATTTAAAAAATTCGTTTTTCTTTCCCATTCTCACTACTTGTCAAACTACCCTCGTATGTGTTTATATAGATTACATTGCCTTGAAAATAGAAAGTTAATATTAAGAGTTAGCATTAGTTTACAAGATTATTATCAAATAGTTGGATACTCTACATTACGTTAAGAGTTCGAATTTTGATGCTGGTGTGTATGTTTCATGATTAAGTTCTACTGTTTATATAGGGAAGCGAAGTGTAATATGTCAGGAACAATGAACTAGTCTTCTTACAGTGTCTACAGAAGTTATTTTGGTGACATCTACGTGTTTAATCTAAGCTATAAAACTGATTTGTTCCTAGCTAAGCCAGTCTTGAACTAATTTTTTTATCGTTTTCTATTTGTATTATTTGATTTCATTAGTAAGTACTTTTCTATGTTTAACAAATAGTCTAATTATAATTATAATTATTAGTAGAATACAATATATTCCATTAAAGTATTTCTGAACATTCGATAAATTTTATTATAGTAGCAGCGAAAAGCAACTCAGATAATTAAGAAAAAAGATGAAAAGAACTTATCAAATCACTTTATTGTTCATTATTTGATCGTCTGCCTACAAAGAACCCGAAACGTCGATAATTAGAAACATATTTTCTGTTCTACGCGGCGAACGGACTCAACTGTATTGAAAACCTCCCCGGGTGTTCTTGTACACATAAGGAGTTCTTTCCCGAAGGAGAGATTTCAATATTATTCACTCTCTTCAATATAAATCTCAGCTGGTAAAAACTCCGAAAGGGCGCCCCCTGTCGTTTATACATCGCTTTCGCCTACCAACAATGAAAATAATTTCAAGTGACCGTCCATTTATCTTATCATTGTTTTCATTATTCCTGGATACAATGACGAAAAAAATATATATTCAACTGGCAACCGTAATAATAACAAAAAAAAGAAACGTGATTCATCTATGAATTAATAATAATGACAGATATAATTGGAAAAGAAAATGGAACACGAACAAAGTAGATACGTACATCAATTAGTTCTTTTATCTACCAAATTTGTTTACACTGTATTTAGTCGATATCAGAACTGCAATTTGTAAATGTACTTTTTATATTATTCCTTTTTGGGACGCACATTTAAATATATTTAGTCTGCTTACGCTTTCCAAAATTTTCACACTTTAGAAACATTCCCTTCTCTTTTTAATGAAGAATTTTTAAGTTGCTCATCTTTATCTACAATATTTTAAAGTACCAAATACAGATACCTAATACATTACGACATTCATTTTTATTAAGTAGCGTTAGAGTTTAAGTTATCTGGAAATTGCTTTAAAATATTTCATAATCAAGGCCAAGGATTTAGTATGAACTACATTTTGCAGAACTCACCATTCGACCTATGTAAATAAAGAAGCTGCGTCATCTTTGAAAAGAAACTATGAAGGCAAAATCAATAATAAAAAATATATGTATAAGAAATTCAAAAGTGTATAATTCGTTTTAAATGCGATTGACATTTACTTCGTCTTATTTTGTGATTGTTGAAAACACTATATTAAAGTACCAGTTTCATAAGGTGGTCGACTTTACAGATGCACAGTAGCGCACCCAGTACAGAGCTGGGTGATTTTGTTTATACAGTATTCTGTAATCAAATTAGGGCTACCATATAAATTCAATTTTTTATTGTCATAAGAAATAAGATAAAATAACGAATTAATGTAAACAACTGCTGGTTAACATTATAATGTAAAAATTTATATATATTTTTAAATAATAGGAATTAATATTTTGTTTGGATCACGACGGCAATTCTTTTCGGCGTGTGTATGATACATATCGCAGCTGATTCTTTCCAACTTTGATTATTGCGCCAAGTATCTTCAATATTTTGTTTTAGAGCAGCTAGAGTTGAATTCGGAGTTGAGTAAAGAATCAGTTTTAAACTATTCCATACGTTTTCGTTTAGGTTTAGGTCTGGCGAGTTGTCTGGCCACGTGAAGACCTGCAAGTTATTGTCAGAAAACAATTTTTTTATTGATTTTGCTCTGCGGCATGGTGCACCTTCTTGCATAAATTTCTAAACATCCTCAGAACTTAAAGAATCAATATCTGGAGTCAGTATTGACTCCATTACGAATTTGTACTGTAGTTCATTCCTTGTAGCCATGACACAATACACATGATATACAAGACGAAATTATAATAGCTGGAGGATGCTTAATTGTTCTAACCACTGCAGCTCCATGCAAACGCTCGTGCGGTCTTCTCCTAATGTAGCGGACGTTTTCCGTTATCGCCTCTAAGCGCGATTCATCACTGAATACAACCTTGTAAGACAAAATAGTCATTTAATTTTGAAATTTACTAAGAACGTGTAAAACTTTATGAACAGAAAGAAAATAATGATGCATACCTTTCCCAAATCCTCAACCGTAAAGTTTTTAAGCTGTTTCGTGCATTGTGATCTCATTTTCTACATCCACTCGGTCAATCTTAGTTTGTTCGTTGTCCAGCGAATATAAATTTTCTTTTCGTATAATCGGGATTTGTAAAGTTCGTCTCGATATTTTGATATTATATGCTTCTAAGATGAGTTGCGTCCCTCTGATATATCGCCGATTTTCTAATGATCTTTTATACATTAATATGTCTCCACGATTTGTTGCCTTTCTCTCTCTACTACAATGAATGCGGCCGTTTGAAGTAAATGGTGGGTGTTTTGCAACCCTGCTGCTTGATATCATCTTGCTATTTCTCCATTTTCAGATTTTAAAGAAGTCTCCATAGTCACTTTTTTTATGTTTTCTCATTTATCAAATATCGCGACCCCCAAGAACACCCCAATTTATGTTGGGAAAGAGCTAAAATATCATAAACTTTAAAAATTAATTATATTATTTCACAAATTCGATATCTGCAATAAAACCTTCTCTTTACACATACAACGCGGCACTCTGAATGACGAAAAGCAATTTAAAGTAACCCCCTTTAATTATGTGCAGTTCCGAAAAGGGCGTTTAAGATACTGAAAATTTTATAATTGTTGTAAGAGATTATCGCCAATTAAAGAAGATACTTTAGCAACAGAAAATATATTATTCTATCTACTTACTAAATAGCCCTAAATATTCCCAAGAAATGCTAGTTGCCTTAATTTAATTACGTGATACTGTAGCTATTGGATTGTTCGGAAAGTAATTTCGTCTTTTCTTGCGAGTGTTGTTAATTATATTTTTTATCAGTTAACTTAATTCTAAATCCTACTGTCATTATTCATTTTGACAACACACATTTCTATGTTTATTTATAAACAAAAAGGTATATTTTTGGCATATCTTGCTTTTTTTATAAATTTTGATGTCAGGCACCTGGTTCTGGAAAGCTAATTGAAGGTGATGACGACAACATAATAGTATCGATTAAACCAAATCGTCGAATAACGATACGAGACATTATTACGAAATTCATTTCGTCGACACAGACTCTTCATGATTACGTGAAATGACTTGACTTCTCAGCAAAGTTGGATATATGGATTCGTTCAACAGTAATTTTTAATGATTAAGGATAGTTTGAACTTCCCGCCGTATTTTTTAAATAATTTAACATGTTTATAGTGTCCATCGAATTAGATTGTTCAGTGCGTTTTACGTTTTACGTTCATGTCTTCGTTATACATTTTTGGCCTTTTATCAATACTTCGTCTCGTATTGTTTTACCGTCCTTTCGGATAGTAGGTAAGTTTAGGTAAGTTTTAAAAACATCTAAGATATTTTAAATAATCTCAAATTTTTCTTTTTTGGCATGTTGAGATGCCTGAGCAAGTTACGTTTATTTTAAAAGTTCATTATCGCAGTAGTATACACCGCGAAGACGGGTCATAGTTTATTGCAGACGTGCAATTAATGCAATTAATCGTATGATGATGAATTACAAATGGGGTATTTTATACAAGACAGAACCACTCTATGTGAAGAATGATACTTTAGAGTATCTACTATCATTTTTTAGTGACAGACTAATTAGTAGAGATCGTCGGCCAAAAAGGTCACTTTTTAGAGAATTGCAGGCAGCCACAGAGGAAAGAATTGACTACATACATTGATTACAATCAACTACTAGAACTGTCAAATAATATTAGAAGAAGGGTCAAATTGTATTTAAATAATAATGGTGGTCATTTTGAATATACATACATTGTAAATAGAATTTTAATTGCTGTAAATTGTGTATCGTCCTTTACAAAACTTATTTTGTTAAAAATATTCTATTGTAAATTTATTCTTTGTTAATTTGAAGTAAAAAAGTTAATTAGAAATGTATTTAAAATATCCTTGTTTTATTTTTCATCAAAAAGTTACTAATTTTCTTTCTGTTATCTATTTGAAACACCACTTACAGTAATGTTTACCACATGGAACAAACTTAACAAACATTTTTTAAAGCGGGAAATTTAAACTGTCCTCCATCATTAAAAATCAATTTGCATAAGTTCTCAAAAAAAGAGATTCGCTCTGTGTGGGATTTCGATTAGTTCGAGTTCCTACCAGACAATTCCACACTTAACATGAAAATGTGCTGACGCCAATTCACTTAATTAATTCTAGCCACTTCTGTTTCATGAAAGCATTCGATTTGTCCAGTACTTTCATGAAACAGAAGCGGCTAGTATTAATTAACTGAAAAGGTGCAGTTATCATCATCATCGTGGTGATGATAACGCCGGGCCTCATACAAGTTTGTTGACTCGTAATAATTGTTACAGCTTAAATGGAGTATGCTACTACATACACTATATTAGCCAGATCTGGCACTTTCTTATTGCCAATTATCTTTATATTTTTAGATGAAAAAATTTATAAGTCCAATGAAGACATCTAAAATTATTTGGTTCAATTTTGATGTAAAAATCAAAAGTTTTAAAGGTGCGGGATGATGCTATGCTAAAAACCTGATGATAGGATTAAAATATGTTTTCATTGTTATGTATTTTGTATATATTGTGTGTTATGTACTAATTGTAACTGTTTCTTTTATTGTAGGTAAATTAACGCACACATACTGATCGGCAGCAACTTTTGTCGTTATGTACGTATTGTACGTCAGTGGACCCAGTTCGACCAATCTGACCGACAGTTACTACCGCGTAGTTGCATGACACTTCATCGATAGATACAAGGTTGACAAGGTATGTATTGATCGCAAGAGGATAAATTTGAACTGTTTTCACTTCTTGCGTATTTGAACTATTATACACGTATGTATGCATTTATACTTATAGAACTTCGAACTGTCTCTTTTCTTAAGTATTCGAACTGTGTTTATACTTATAAAATTATTATATGCAGATGTAGCTTTATATACCCAAAAAGTCACTGTTCAAATAAAATTATATGATATTTAAGTGTTTTATTTCAATACATAGTTCTTTCAAAACAGAAAATTACCTTACAATACTACTTCCAGAAAGATAGTAAAATGTATTAGACTAAAATGATCAACATATAATTGAATAAAATACTTATACACTACACGAACAACACACATTATATCGCGAATTTATGTATTACTGCAGTTGAGCTGCTTCTAGAGTGTGTATCTCTGGTTTAACCAACCGTTTGCAAGTAAGCAAAATTGTTGCGTAAACGAAAACATAGGTTACAAGAGGTGCATCAAATTATTAAATATATACTTAGGTACCCGATTTAATAAATTGTGACAATTCCGTAAAATGTGTTGCTTGTAATGTGAACTTAATGGCTTACGAAAAACAGGATAACAAACGGTTCATGGGATCAGAATTTATAAAATGATGTATTACTTTTAAAGTTTCTGTATCCTGCTGAAAGTTTAATTCTACCTTTTTATTTCTAAAAAGTTAGCATAATTACTTCTCAGGACTATTTGGTAGGAATGCAGCTTTTCGTAGAAAATGTTAAACTGGTTCTACTTCAAAACGGTATAATATTTGTTTGATCTGTTGTTTTCACCAATGTAACAGTATTTCAAAGACATTTATAGTCCACTGATTAAGTTCAACATTAAAAATACATTTTTCCTATAAAGCTCCTGATATTTCTTTCTAAGGTATACGAATATACGAACATGTAATAAATATTGTCGTAAAAGAATTAATTTATATAGAAAAGAATTAACTAATTACTATTTCGGATTTGTTTTAACCGTTTATGTACGCTATTCTTTCAACGGATTATGAAGAGCAATTAATCGGCGATAGCAAAAAACTAAATTTGGCCAAATAGGGAATGGAATACATTTGTGTACGTATCTAGATACATATATACCACATTCTGTTTACGCAAACATGATATACATGCTTATTATGTACATAGATACATATGTTTGTACACTCCGCCAATTTTTTATGTCATACCCCTATAAACATATTATCTAGGTCGATCTGTACGTCTACTTTATATTTACAAAAATTCCGATAACTGTTTGAAGTGGTCATTGTAATTGCAGTTGTTATTGTTCGCTACGTTTATGATATGAATTACTTTCATTCTTAAATAAAAATTTAAAGCTATACGTATTTTATTTAAAAGCAAAAGAAAATAAATGTTTTAAGAAAATGATTTCTAATTTATGTTATATTACCTATATTATCTATTTTTAAATATTTTACCAATATTTTTAGTAATTTTTGTAAAGATTAGCAAGCGTTATTAGTAATTGTTCAATGGAATTAAATGTAATAAGAAAACAATGAAATATAAACATAGCTTATGGCTAATTATAATTCATAAGTAAAAGATGATTTATGTAACTGAGTATATTAGTGTGTTCGGCTATAGTAGCATGCTGTGATATATTAGACAATGTTATGCATACAAATAGAAACAAGAAAATTTGATTTCTCTAGAAGCACCAATTAAAATAGATTGTTTTAGCTAATTTAAATTGCTGTTTATCTTATACTACCTGACTTTATTGAATGTATTTGAGCTTGGTTTAAAGCGATTTACGGTCTTCATTCACTGGCCTTTGAAATTGTTTAAAAAATCTGATAGTTTTGTTTGCAAATCTTACTTTGAAGTTTTCTTGAAAAAAATGAATGATAATTGCAATAGAAACAAAATTAGATTGATTATTTAACAGTTTTACAGTTATTAATCAAAACAAGCAGGTTATAATTTAAACAATATTGTTGAAACTTATACTATTTTTAGTGTCTTGAATGCACATTTTGCTGAATTTAAATTTGATAAATCATTTTAATAAACGTGTATACTCTTTTAATTTTAACTAGAAAACGTGCAGTTTTGTTCCCTTCTAGGATATGCTTCATTAGAAATAAGAAAACGTATTGGGTACCACAGCTCAGTTAGTCGTCGTTATTCATTCAAAAACTGAGCAGTGTTTGTTTTTGACTAAACTGTTTTTATAGTATTGGCAGATAGTTGAATGCCTTTAATGTATTACGAGGATAGTTTGACAAGTAGTGAGAATGACACATATGTGGCGCTCTAATTGGTAAAACAAATGCACTGTAATTTAGGTTGCCTATTTATATGTTTACATTCCGATATTTAGATAAGTCGGTTGGTTAGTTTATTTTTAACAGCTGATTGAAAAAGAAGCAACACGTCGTTTTGTTCAAATGGAAAAAGCAGAGTATCGTGCGGTGATTAAATACTTCGTAATTAAGGGTATGAAAGCTACCGAAATAAAAGATGAGTTACGGGAAACATTAGGTGAATCTGCTCCATCATCCGCCACAATAAGTAGATGGGTAAATGAATTTAAACGTGGTAGAACAGGCTGTGTTGATGAAGCGCGCTCTGGAGCACACAAAATCGTGACTTCTAAGGAAATGATTATAAAGATCCATAATATTATTACGCAAGATCGACGACTCAAAGTGAGAGAGATAGCAGACATGATAAACATTTCAACAGAACGCGTACACCACATTTTAACGAAAGAATTGGGCTTTTCCAAGCTTTCGGCAAGATGGGTGCCGCGATTGCTTACGACTGATCAAAAGCTCACTCGTTTGCGCATTTCCAATGAGTGTTTGGACCTTTATGAGCGGAATCCGGTTGATTTTTGTAGGCGATTTGTTACTTACGTTGAAACTTGGATACACTACAGTACACCCGAAACTAAACAACAGTCGAAACAATGGCTAGAACGTGGTTCTGCACCTCCAAAAAAAGCGAAAACCACTTTATCGGCAAACAAGTTGATGGCATCAATTTTTTGGGATTCGAAGGGCATTTTGCGCATTGATTACTTTCAGAAAGGTGTCACAATAAGCGGACAATATTATGCAGAATTTCTACAAAAATTAAATGTTGAGATTCGTGCTAAACGGCCAGGAATGGCAAAGAAAAGTATTCTGTTTTACCAAGACAATGCTCCCTCGCATACCAGCACAATTGTGATGTCCAAAATCCACGAGTTGCATTTATTTTGTATTTAAAAAATTCGTTTCCCTTTTCCATTCTCACTACTTGTCAAACTACCCTCGTACATGTTTCTACATAAAATACTTTTGCCTGGTCATTAGCTGATTTTGAACACACCGCAGAACTACCGCAACATGGCGTATTTAATTGTTACATGCTCATTTTGATCTCGGAAAAAATTTCGTGTACCTCGTAGAAAGTAATATAGCATCTACTGTAAATGTAATAATTCGTGAAATTGGCAAATTTTTTGCCATCGGCATGGATTTGAGAATCCATGTGCTTCAGCATTAGCAAGGATACTTTTAGAGATTAATGCTGTGGCGCCCCATAAGAACTCCTCCTTCTACTCCCCGAATTACCTGCGCTAGCTACCCTTATTAGTTCCTTCGCTTTTAGATAAGCAATGCGGGCTTTTGGTGCTACGATCTACCCTAGGGTCTAGTGCAGAGGGGATCATAACAGAATATATATTAATTGTAAATATTATTAAATTAGTATTAACAGAAAATAATTGGGATAATACATTTAATTTATTCATGTAATTGAAACAGAAATATGAAGATTTTGTGGAAAATGTAATATTTCCCTACATACTCAGGGCTAAATATCAAAATGGACTTCTTGAGCAGAACAGTGTCTCACCGCTTTCAAATATAAAAATTTTGATATTAATTGTATTTGTATATTAACAACCAGAAAACTTCTTCAAAATCCATTACCAGATGAGACATTACTTTTTCGACAGATCGTATATATATATATATATATATATATATATATATATATATTCATACATATTTATATATACATATTTTATGTATACGCTAACAACTAATGCGAAAAGTTTACATATTCGAAAGGGGGGGTGTATGGATCAGTCATAGAAAGTAGTATTGATATTAATATTACGTGTAAGGTGTATTAAATAGTATTATATTCTAAGAATTCTTGAAAGTGGGCGATATTTTATATTCAATTTTAAAGTATGTATCATGTAAATATATTCAGGTTTATATCAGTGGCGGCTGGTCAGGTGAGGCAGGTGAGGCAGTGCCTCACCATCTAAATCTTGGAATTATAACAAGAATAATATGTATACTTTTAAAATTCTTTATAAATTAATTATCATCTTTTATTCAGAATTTATCTTATAAACAATAAGATATAATAGTTATATAAATAAACCGAAAAGCATTACAAGCAAAGTACAAATTTATCAATTTTAAAGTATGTATCATGTAAATATATTTCATTTGCCTCAATAAATCTTGGAATTATAACAAGAATAATATGTATACTTTTAAAATTCTTTATAAATTAATTATCATCTTTTATTCAGAATTTATCTTATAAACAATAAGAAAATAGAATGCAAAGTACAAATTTATCATTTACGAGCGCGTATACTTGCCCCGACCAACTTCATGCTTGATCTATGTATATCCCTACTAAACACGAATATTTGAGGCCCGGCCACTCATTGCCTCTCATTGAAAATTTATAACGCACTACAGCAGTCAAAAAAATTCTCAATTTCTATGGAAATTACAGTAAAGTATTAGCTACATATTTAAGATAACAAAGAAGAAAAAATATTCAAAAAGTTAATAGATTTTTCTAACTTTATTGTGAGATTTTTGAATTTTTTAATAATATAGAAAGCATTATTAATAGGATAAATTAATTATTTATTTAATGATATAAAGATGTCTAAAGGTTTACATTCTTCTTGTACAGTTTCTCAATATTTCCTCCACGCAAATAATATGTTTTAAGTTTTAACAGGAGTATTTTTATTGTTTCAAGTAGATATTATTTAGATATCACTGTATGTATGTATTATTTAGTCTGAAGCCAATTTAAACTGAGCCTCTCATCGAATCACAATCGCCGAACTACCGAATATACTCGAGGCTGACATTCTCGGCCCGAATCGCAAATTACAGCTTGGGGGAATAACAAAGTTAGGTTAAATATTTTAATATTTGTTTAGTGATATTTTCAGTGATTTAAAAATTGTGAATATGGATTTAGAAAATGTAAGAAATACACAAGACATTGTAGATTTTTTAATAAGAAATACGTTCGTTGTTCTATCGGTAGAAGATCAATTATATGTCAAAAACCTTCCAAGACCAAACCCTGGTTTATCAAAATCTCTTACAATACACGGTAAGTCTAACAGAAATTTCAATAATAATAATAATAATTTCGTTTTTTGCTTGATAAGTTTAGAGAATTTCGGGAGTGTGATACATATTTCAGTACTGTATACGAAAATTCGATGTCTGACGAATCTGTTGCACATAAAAGGCGTAGAATTGATGACGTTCCAGATACTAAACAAAATTATAGAAAATTATTTTTCGAAATTCTAGATACGTTTATTAGTCAAATTGAAATTAGATTTATTGATTTAGAAAAACTTGCTTTTTTTGATTTATTAACAGAAAGTAAATTTGAAGAATATTCGAAGGCATTTCCTCAGAGGCTCTTAAATAATTTGTTTGAACAATATAAATTTTTTGATCAAATTCAATTAAAAAATGAATTAGCTGTTATTTATAGTGACATGCAACTCCTTGGTAATTCTAAAACACCATGTGAAATGTTAAGATTTATGCACGAACAAAAGTTAGCCATCTGTATGCCAGAACTTTTTAAATTGCTAAGTATAGTAGTTACCATATCGGTAACTTCCGCGTCCGTTGAGCGAAGTTTTTCCACATTGAAACGTATAAAATCGTATGTTAGAAATACAATTGGACAACAAAGACTTAGTAACTGTGCACTAATTGCAATCGAAAAGGAATTGGTTAAAACGATGACGAGGGATGAAGGATTTTATAATGATGTAATTGATTATTTTGCTAACACAAAAAACCGGAGGATACCTTTGCTATACAAGAAGTAAAATCTATTAAATGTAATTCTACGTGCAATGCCAATAAAGGAAATTCTCTGTATTTTAAAATATTTTCATTTTGCATGTAATTTTGAAATTTTGTTATTGGATTGTTGTTGATTTATATATATACATATATATGTATATATTTGTTATATTATTAAATTTTATATTATAATAGGAATGTATTTATTTTTTATTTTTAAATCCTAGAAGATTAAGTTCTTATTTTCGATTAATGTTTTTGGAATTTGTTTGATCACGAGCCGCCACTGGCTAGGAGATGGCGTTGTTAAACAAATTTCCATCGGCCCAGCCCTTTATTTCTGTGTAACCCAGCAAAATTAGGGAATTACCCGTTTAACTATCATATATCAATATTTACATGTTACCTCATTGATATCAAATATGTGCTTATGCAAGATTTTGTACAGTTTATAAAAATGCGTGCTATTAATTATCGCTGGAAGTAGATATAACGGCTAGTACTATAAACAAATGTAGAATGATTATTCTGTGTGAAGAAAATTTTAGTTGAACTAAATTCACGAGATGAATAACGAATTCTAGTTCAAATGCTTTAATTTATAAAAAAAATAACATTGATAATGTAATGTATAAATCAAAAACTAAATGGTAGAAAAAAATTGTCAAACGACGATCAAGATCAGAATAAGAATTTATAGAATTAACATAAAATTTAGAAAATGTTCAGTAATAAGGCAAAAAAATTGAAATATGTCAAAGATCACGAAGAAAATGTAAGAAATATAGAAATAAACAATAAAATATAGAAAATTATTAGAAACGAGTTTAAATTTTAATGATACTGGTCGCCAAAATATATAAATGTAATAACAATAATAATAATAATCTTTACTTCACATAGCAGAGTCCAATTATAGTTCAAATTATCAAAATTGCAGTACAAGAAAAGAAAAAGAAATAATACAAACTAAATATATCTAATCAAATGTAACATGAAAATATAGAAAATATACATTACAATAAAAATTTTAAAAATATATGTAAATAAAAATAGAATATAGCTAATTGAAACTAAAGCCAAAATCGTTGGTTTAACGAAACCAAATTTGGGGCTGCGGACACTAACACTGCTGAAATGCGTCCTCAAATAAAACATTCGCATTTTTTCTCATATGTACATATGTGTTAAAGGAGCTTTACATAAAACATTTGTTCTACATCTGGTAACCAAAAAAGATGTCATTAATTCGGTTTGAACCACCAAGAGTTACGTGTGACAAAATGGAAGGAGAATCAATTATATGACTAATTTGATTAAAAATTTTGTAACTCTCACCTGATTAAAAGTGATTAAAAATCAATTGCACGAAAGGCATATTCGCGACTGTATTTAAACACAAAATATTTTCAAAGATTTTTCTGCACTTTTTCAAGTTTCATATGCAAATACGCGTAATGAAGATACTAAATAATGACAACGGATTCAAGTTTAGAACGCACGAAGATGTAATATAGTAGTCTTAATGTTTAAAAATTCGAGAAATATCTGCGAGAATGGATAGTGAAGCTACGAGCATGCGAAGCTGAATTGCGCATATAGTGAATATGATTGGAAAACTGGAATGAGTATCGACAAGAACTCTCTAACATCGGCTTGTTTAATCAAATGGATTCGATCCATTGAATAATTATATACAAGTGGCTCGTTGAGCTTTATTTTGTATGAATCACACCAATTTCATAAAATATCAAGATTACGTTGCATGTTTAACCAGTCAGAAATAGATGAAATTGAAGAGAATATTTTTAAGTCATTAGCATAAGCTAGAACTTTACAGTTGATGATATATGTACAAGGGATCATTAATATAAATACACAAAAGCAACGATCTAAGATCCACACTTAATGAAGCAACAGAATAACTTAAATCAAAACCATTATAAGAAACAAAAGTTCTATTAGAAAGATAGGACTCTATTAATTTCATTATGGAAATCGAAAACTCAAGTGAATTCATTCTGGAAGCAAGTGCCGAGTGATCTAGGGCATATGTGCACATGTGGCCCACTGTAAGATTTGATCCGGCCCGCGATAAACATTTTGAACACTACTTTAAAATGCACTACTTTTAAACGCGGCCCGCGAACGTATTTGCACATTAAAGTTTGGCCCACAACATGTCAAAGGTTGCCCATACCTGATCTAAGGTATCGAAAGCTATTACGAAGTTACTGTATATTACATTTTCTTGCTACTGGTTATCCATCTATTCACTGATAATGGTGGTCTATCAATTCATATCAAATTTCATGAAATTATTAGCAGAGCAAAAAGTATACGTTTGGCAAGTTGCCTGCGGCAGTTTTCTAAAAAAAATCATGTCATGGAAAAAAATTTATGTTTTCCAAAGTGGTTACAAAAATTTATTTTTCAGAGCAGAGTTCATCTTTAACATCTGATTTTTGTCTCTTAAATTCCATTTCTAAGAGTAGCATATGAAAGACACTGATCGCCTAAGGTTTTTGTAATGTTAACAAAACACATGAAATACAAAATATAGAATATCTTATATAGGTAAATTTTATTCATTTTGGAAAGAAATAAACAATTTCCGTACTTAGTTTTCGTCATAAGAAGTCTAAGTAGGCACTACAACACATTCGTACCCTATTATATTGTATTTAATGATAAGGCATGAAAACATAACGAGATTTAGAATCAGACCAAAAATAATAATTATGTCTATTCATATTGCCAGTATTTGTAAGGCGCGTCTCATCCGCCCTTAAAATTTTATTTAAAATAGTATCATATTCACATGAACCGTGAAATCAGTAATAAATTCCATTCTTCCTCTTCAGACTTTAAATTTTCAACTTATATTTTGAAGTTATGACATTTTTATCTTTTAAGGATAGGTTGAACTGATAAAACTGAAATATTAGTATTTGCAGCAACTACTGACATGAAGCTGTATAGAGAGGCTTCATGTTTGCAAAGATATTTATAGTACTTTTATTATTACATTATTTTATTGCTAATGCATACGGTCATTTTTAGACATAGTTTCCGTTTGTAACTTTTTTCACAGAGATAGACGCCTCGTCGCTTGCGACTGATCTTGAAGACACATAAGAGTCGGGCCGTGCGCGCCTAGTTAATTCAGAGTAAATATAGTACATCGCGTCAGCTCGGTGAGAACAGTTGTGGAATTTGTTACGTTTTTGTTTTCGTGTATAGCGTAAAAATATCAGAATATTGTGATTGTACCACTATTAGAAGAAAACGCAATGTAAGGAAACTCATAAAATAATTTCCAGGCTTAAAGTACGCGGCGCAAAAATAATATGTACAGTGCAGTCTGAGATAGATCTTTGTTATTCCAGGGCAAATTTACGAGTAAAAATCACTTTGAAACTGCTCAACATAAACATGCAAAGAGTAGCATAAGTACTTAGAAAGACTTTATCTTAATTTTGATGTTTACTGTTTGTAATTTACCATTTTTTTACTTACTAAAAACAATTTCGTAAATTCTGGGTTATATACAATCCCAAATAGAAATTACCATCTTGAGTAATATTACAAAATCACGTAAGCTCCGCGGGCGGCGAAATTAAAAATAATTTTAAATCAGATTTAAATAGTAAAAGTTGTGGTTAGAAGTGCACGAAACTGCAAACCGTAAAAAATAATCTGTTGTCAATGTTGTAGTACGAATGCTAGAACATTTTAAACCGTCATCGTCATTGTTACTAGCTAGTAAAATGTTGAGAAATCTTGCTGGTAAGCAATTTTGAGGGTAGTGCTAAACACATTAACCAATTTTCAGCTCCCAACAGACCAAGTGTTAATGTTAATGACTGATGACGGTGCCGCAGTGTTAAGTGTGGATCGCTTTCTTAAAAATAAGTGTAGTAATTTAACACATATAACGTGTTAATTTCATACTTTACAGCTTATAGCAGAAGCTTTTAGAGACCGTTGTATTTCAAACAAAAGCCGGTTTATTAAATCTCCTAAACGATTTCGAGAATTTCATACAGTTTCTCGGTATATCTCAACCACCACAGTCAATTTTTATACGCTTGAGAACATAGTTACAGGTTTTTTAATATTTTGAATATTTTCAATAAATAAATAGTTGAATTTCATTATTTAATCCAAAAGAAGCTGCAGCTGTTAGAGAAAGTTAGAAAAAAAATATTTTCAGATTTACAAACTATTCCCAATTACGAAGCAATACTGAATGTAATATAAATTGAAGAATACTTAATTGTCGTAAGTGAAGTGACTGCAAATATCGAACCATGTACGTACACTAACAAATTAACGCCTTAAGTGACGACGAAAGTCGTGTAGTTATAGAAAAATCGCATGGTGTTTTGAACAAAATTTCAGATTTTATCAAATTAAGGCAAGGTAATTTTGATGGAGCCTGTAGTTGATTAACTTAATCATTGAAGGTTGGGTTGGGTTGGGAACACGAACATTAATGTGGAAAGGGGTTATATATCAACCTTCAGTGATTAAATTAAGACAAATATGTAATGATAGTGATAGTGCTTCTCTATATCCCTGACATAATTTCAAACATTATTTTTGCTATGCAAATGGTATATCATTAGAGTTCCACATCTAATGATATACCATATCGTTTTCTTTATATAAGAACATTTTTTCAACGCGTTCCACTCATTACGTATATCGTGTTTGTTATCTATTATTTATTGCTACATGGAGCGCCACCCGATTTAACAGCTCTAGTAATCATTTATCGTATACTCGTATGACATCAACATTTCACTAAAATACATTGTCGACTCACTTATTAATTGGTACAGAGCTTAGTGAAGAATAAATAGGTTACGATTTGCAATTATAGATTGTTTAACAAATTATTACCAAAATTGAATGTCAAATTTATTTCGTGACATACTGTTTTTAAATATGATAGTAATGTTTCAATTATAATCTTTATTAGTGACGCCCATTTACATTTATTTTTATGAAACCTACTCATATAAAACATTGTCGATTTTCTAAACAAAAATATCTTATCTGTAAGGCATCTTTTGGTCTAGTTTAGACAAAACTTTCAATTTAATTAAAAACAATATTAATATTCGTGTTCGCATTTACATGATCACTGAAGGTTAATATATAACCCCTTTCCACATAAATTTTCGTGTTCTGTATACGTATTTCGACAACTAAGTTGTCATCTTCAGTAAAACGCACGGTATGCGTTTTGGCTTTCAACGGTACAGATCGTGTGCGAAATGTGTTTTCGTATGTGTATTTTTGCCGTAGTTTTCCAGGTGCGACACTGTTTAATTGTCTGCTGAAGATGACAGCTTAGTTGTCGAAATACGTATACAGAATACGACAATTAATGTGGAAAGGAATTATATATCAACCTTCGGTGATTAAGTTAATCAACCCTAGGCTCCATCAAAATTAACGTATTTACATGAAATACGACGATGCGATTCGTCAAACTAAAAATATATGTTGTTCTATTTGAGAAATGAAAGAGTTGTGTCCAATTAAATTGGAAACAAAAAAAAGATTTGGTTTCATTATTTCTCCCAAAAAATAATATGAAAGCAACGTGAAACTATTTTTAATTACGAAGATATTGGCTGCTATGTGTTGCAAGAATGATTCTGTGCAATACATACCTATACAATTTTTATACCTTTATATATATATATATATATATATATATATATATATATATATATATATATATATATATATAATATTCTCTTTAAACTCCCTAATACATAATTTGAAATGATCTCATAGAATACGGCATTTAAGGTACTTAAATACATTATTAATCCATTAAGAGGATTGTAATAATACGCGGAAAATTTAAATAAAATGTTTACTTATAACTTTTATTTGAGCCTAAAATATCATAGAAGAAAAAATTGTTTTTCTGTTTGAATAAAATGTAATTAAATGCAATATTGTCGGCATTTGATTTTTTTGTAATAATTAAAAAAGTATAGTATTATAATAAAATGAATATTCGTTTATATAGATTGATATTGAAGTTTAATTTAAAAAAAAATTAACTACTTACCAAAAGATAACAGTAAAAATATATATAATTTAATAAACATAATGGAATATAATAAAATTGATATTCGCGAGCAACCGTTATTATATAAAATGTAAATAACAAATTTCCAATATAATCAGTGCAAAAAATCAGTGTATAATTGTCACTGCTCTTCAACACTTCTTATATGTACCATAAACTAAACGTAATAGGATTGTTATTAGAGTCACCACGGTGAAATGAAGTAATACTGGAAGAGAAACAACAAATACGAATTTCACTCACTTCCCTTTTAGCTAATTCGCGCTTTGTCATTCGCAGGTTGCTTAATTATTGAATGAAACTTTTGTTCCTAAACAATTATTCTAATTATAATTTTAGTGGCCGACATTTGCGAATCTGTTTATTAATGAATTTAGCCTTATAATAACAGTAATAATAATAATAATGATAGTAGAAATAATAATAATTTATTAATTCAATAGAAACCACTTACAGGATTATTCAATTTTAAGAATCATATACTTCATTATAAATCAAAGATTCTTAAACTTTCCTTCTTCGTAGACAACTTGTGGATTTTTTCTCGTAGATCCTTTGCGTGCAGAATATTGAATTTTCCTAAAAATATTATAGTCAAACGTGCTCCACTGCAGCCACACCTTAATCGAATTTTTGATGAGTGAACAATTGTAAAAAGGACATACAATTTTCATTCAGATCTTTATTGAAAAGATCCAAAACGCAAGTGAATATTTGAATTTTTGACGAAGGCAAATAAGTTCAATATATATTGTATATATATATATATATATATATATATATATATATATATATATATGTATATAATACGCTTAATAGCTCTTAATAGGCGAAGGAGGAGAGAAATCTGACGCTTTGATATCCGCTGCCAGTGATTTGAAAGCAATTTCTATTTTTTCATAAGAAGATTGGTTACCGCGCAAGAAATCTCGTCCATGAGATATTAATATGGAAAAGCTAACAAAAACTTTCTGTCAATAGCCTACAATGCAAAATAAGCAGCAGGTATATCTTTTTGAAGATACCCCATTTTGAAATGCATCTTAAGTTCTTCGTTACCAAATCGCCCCCTGAGAGTCTATAACATCATTATATGATACATAGTTATAAATAAACAAACGAACGTAAATAATGAAAAAAGTAAATGTAAAAACTTGAAACAAAGTGAAAGCATTACCAAACAATATGTAATATAATTAATTAACATTATAATATACATAGGTGACATCAGCTTGCGATTCTAGATAAATAATTAAATCGTGGATGTTAGTTGAACGCATAAATGACAAGGCCTGGAAAAAATACTTTTAAAAATTGTTTTAACTTTAGTCACTTGTTTGTGTGTTTTTCAGTGCTATACTCAAAAACGAATACCGTTTTTTTTCTATTACATAGAATTTTCTCGCAAGAACAGATGTATATTTTATTTCACATTTTGTGTTTCCATTTCCTCTATATCTTGGTGAAATCTTTCACCTTGTTCCTAACTGACAGCACTAAGATTGTCTGGAAATTAGTCTAGGTGTGAATGGAGAAAATGTACTATAGATTCTTGTAGCTTTCCAACATTTCAGCTACAATGGCCTTGTAGTCAGCATCATTTTCGTTACCAAGAAAGCTGATTACAAGTTTAAAAGATACCCACGCTGCTTTTTTTGGGGGCCCATTTTTGTCTCAAAGTTGTCATCCTTGCTTTTTTACAACATAATTACCACAAACGTAGCAAAAAATATTGGATAAAGTAACACATACTCTAGAAGCAGAGTACGCAGAATGCTCGAATTAAACTTGCTCGCGAACAAATTCAATTCGAGCGAGTTATATTTTCTAATTAAGAAGAAATATTACTTACGAGTTGAGTTTGTGCTCGCGAGTTAAATAATAAAAC
>JAVIWB010000777.1:0-17687 GCA_031893035.1 Dermolepida albohirtum
TTTAGCTAAAACTAAGGGTGGACAAATAAATATGACCGGTAGTGTATATGCATTATTTATTTTATTCATTATATAATAATGCGAGGCTATACGCTACTGACAACCAGGAGGTTTGTTTAACATTAATACAGAGACATGTTAGACGAACATCGACAGGTATATATTTATACGTGAGATAAAAGAAATAATGCTCTTTATTATTGATCAAAATTTATAAAAAATATTCGAAAAAAGGTATACTACCTGTGATCTATAAGGGCAATAAAATATTTAATGGTAGAGAAAGGTGGAAGACACTTCTGCCCAATACGCGTTATAGATTTCAGTTCCTTTTCCCACATGAGGAAAGAAAATTAAGTGCAATTGTTAGTGCTCCACATTTTAAAACATTTGAAGAGATTTTTCTGTATTTTATTTCTAAAGAATAGAAAATGTCTGTATCTGCCACACCGAGATACATGTATGTATAAGTCAGACAAATTCGTACGATAGCGACAACGAAACACGTTAAAGTTCTTGTTTAAAAAAACAATTCATCTTACAAGCAAGTTGGTAAAAAACAAATAAATGTCTATTACTATTAGAAGTTGTTTATGTAAGGATGTATTTGTTTACTGCAGTGTAGTAATGAAACCATTATTATTGAACCGCCATAGAGAAGCACAGCATATCTGGGTGAACAACCTTGACAGAGACTGATTTGACATTGTGTTAACGTTCACAGATGGAGCACATTTCACCGCGTGATTAGCAACAAAGAGAGCCTGGTCTACATGAAAAGTACAAATCGTTCAATGAATTGCGAAACACCCAGTAAAGGTCCATATGTGGAGATACTTCAATATCCACGCTATTGAATCAAAATGCTGAAATTGTACTAAAAGGGTCTTATATGTATCTTTTGTGAGAACGTTATTTAATGAAGACAACAACTAGTATATTTTGCAAGAGGCTAATGATCCGAAGTATAGCAGTAGATGCCGCAGGGAATGGAAGCCGGAAAACGCTATCACTAAAATAGAATGGACCTTTCTGAGTTCAGATGCGAATTCAATAAAAGATATGTAGGTAATTATGAAGCAAATGCTTCGTACAAAACGTTGTTTATACTTTAAAATGACACGAATAGTTGGTTCGCACTACTCACACCATTAGAAAGAACCAAGAAACAAAAACTGTCTGAAACAGACATAAAAAGTATCAGAGGCGGAGAAAGAATTAATGACTACTGTTGGAGCGAACCCAGGAAAACTATAAACTGACCCAAAACCATTGAACTGGTCTATATATATGCCACAAACATCAGAAATATACGGGAGGATCTACGACACTCAAAGGCTAAATGCCTCGTCATACGGTTAGTGATTCCCGATGGTCTTACCCATCTGTAAACCAAAAAGTATAGACTGAAAGCTCAAATTTACAGTAGAGCGAAAGGGTAACATAGACCCCTTGAAGGGGGATCCAAACCCCAAAACACAGGAAATGTAACGAGAGTATGACACGCCAAGGTAGCAAATGCCTCGTCATCTGTATAGTGGCGGGCAGAAATGAATGGTTGGCTCACACGGTTAACAATCATAAGTAAACAAAAATAACAGTGAATTCTGTTTGTTTTTAATGCAATGCATTACAGTCATCGACTATTATGGCTGGTTTTAGCGAACGAATTGACAAACATTTATACAACCAAGAGTATTTTGCAGGAAGGTTAAGTTAAAATAAAAATGTTAAAGTTTTAAATATTCTTGCAACAATAGGCATTTTAAGGAAAAATGTAAAGCAAGCAAACTTTTTGGTGGCAAAAGTTAAGTCGAAATAAGAGAACAAGGAAAGACCCAAAGAAACATGAGATGTCAAGTAGAAAGTTTGCATGAAGCAAAGATTGTAATGTAATTAGTACAGCATGGTTTTAAATAAATGTACGCAAAGTTTTCATAAAAACAAAGTTATTATCTTGACAAAAGAGTTAGAGTTAGTTAGAATTGAGTATTATTTAATGTTTGAATACAGGCTAGTTAAGAGAAATGTAAAGTAAGAAAACTTTGAGAAAGTAAATGGTCATGTAGGAAAAATAAAAACAAGAAAAACGTTAAAAGCAGAAAGTTTGTTTGAAGCAAAAAGTTGTAAATAAAATTGTTATATAGAATGTAAAATTGTTTACAAACAAATAAAGAAAATAAGAAAATGTTGGAGAGAGGGAAAGCCAACCATACGCGGTTGAAATAAGCTCTCTAACCAAGGGGAGCGAAGAAGAAAAGTGGGAAGATGAAGGGAGGTCCTTCAACCCCTTGTAAATAATAACTTTCTCTACTCTATAAAATCGAAAATGAATTAGATTTTAAATTGCAAATAACGTGGATTTTCTTACTAATAAAATACAGTTTATATATAAAAGTTTAATAACAATGTAACTTACTTTTTTTCTAAAGAACACCATCCGCAATATGGATCTTTCGATTCTAGACATGCTGAACAATTACCGTAGCTGCTACAGTGCTCCACATTTATTTTTGAAATCTGTAATACGTACAAATAAACAATTACAAAAATTAAAACATCGAAAATATATTTTCCATAAATTAATAATGCTATTTACTATAATAAATAAATATGACAACGCTAATTCTAAGAGGAGATAAAAAAAATTATAAAAAAGCTAATGAAATATACTATAATAAGAATACAAAAAAATTGCAAAATTGGAGAGGAATTTAAAAATTTTATTAATATTTAGGGAATTTAGTAATATGAAATAACTTAGTAACAAATTAATAGTTCGTACAAACTCTATTTCAAAAAGTTAACAGTAATTTGTACAATTTTTTTGTGTTCTAAACGATCTTTGGAATAGAAAGGCAAAAAACAAGAAAAATACAGACAAACCTTGGAGGTAGATAGGACGTATAGATAATCACCATTAGGTGAAAGCGTTGTATCTGGAAGGATTTTGTTGCCCACGTCAACTACGACTTCTTCGTATTGCATAGGTGTTGGAGCGGAAAGTAAGACTTTCTTGATTCGGCCATCGGTTGTGCCCAAAAATGCCAGAAAATGTCGTCCTGTGGTCGCGGTAGCTACAGCCGATATCGAAACATTTGGAAAAATCAATACTGCTGGACGAACTATAGGCGAGTTCCCGCTTATTTTCAAACCGACCTCGCAAAAATTAAGTATGTTTCCCGCATTGCCGGCACTAGGACATTTCCCGTCTTGAATAGGACCGGAAACGTAGGCCATGTTCCGATATTTCTCACTACCATTAAAACACATGTGGATGTTTTCGTTAAATTTCGCCTCGATTTCAAGTAGGGGGTACAGACACAGAGCCGAATGCGGTTGGGGTTCGTTCGTGATGGCTTTAGCTGGTCTGAATGCCGCCACTAGAATAAGATCGCCATCTGGTAAACCTAAAGACCTAGCCAATTCCCCATTAGCTGCTGTTAGTTTAGCATCTTGTACTAAATTATAAATTTGATCACCAACGGTACACTGCAATGTTACTTCCGTATAACTATCATAATTAGCGTCGTTTATACAAGTCCTAGCCAGTCTAGAAACATAACCTAATTCTTCTTGTTCGGGAAGATGTGACTGTTTTTGAACGATAACAAAATACGCGTAGTCACTTGCGTTAAAACCGTAAGTATATTGCACGAGAAAATGGTCACGGTATTTAACGTCGATAGATAATTGAGATTGTTTACTGAAGGAGTATTCGGCTAACTCTAAAGTATCCAGATCTCGGCTAGATATCGCAGGCACATCATGACGGTATTCACCATTATTAGTAAACGTCGTACCAACATACATAACATTTTGATCACCACCAGCCCATGGTACGTACCTACTTGGACCAATGTAGGCATATGTCGATGCAATTGGATCATTGGCCGCTATACTTATTGGGTAAAATTTGGCTGGGGCACTGATATTATTGAGCTTGTATTTATAACAAGCACCTTGCGAAAGTGAACCGCACAGTATCAGACTTCTTCCTTCCGTTTCGATTAACAAAACCTTATTGTAATTATCCATAAGGGACGTGGCTATGTCGGAATCTTGGCAACCTACTGCATGGCACAAGGGACTGTCGTTTTTTGGCCCCGTTATTACGGAATGTTCAACACGTAGGTCTGGATCAAGTTGCAGCAGGCGATTCGTGGCGGCCGCAAAGATTCGACCCGTTGGCCGATAGATTGCCAAATGGGAGAACCGTAAGGGTAGGTCGGCGGGGCCCGGGTACTGCGCTAGAAGCACCCCTCCTGATACGCCTCCCCATAGCCCCGCCAGAAGCAATAACCAAAAACTTGCCACGGCTATTGCCTCAACCACCACCACTCCACTGTGAGCGGTTCTTAAAACCATGGAGATGTTGTTCGGTGCATGCCACTGGCTTGCACAGGTTCGGTGTAACACCGCATTACTGAAACAATAATTGGAATAAATGTAAAACACATTTTATAGTAAATAATAGAAATAATGCTTGAACTACAAAATATATTCCCTTTTGAAAATTAATTTTAATATATTATTTCCAAATAATATTACCACAAAACATATCTCTTCACATTGTATAAGATGTGATTTACTACATAATTACGTTTGTTTACTTCTTAAATATCTTTTATATAGATATCTTGAACAAATATATTTAGTCGGGATTTACTTTTTCCTGGTCACATTCGTAAGAAACACGTCAATCTCGAGAGGAAGATAATATGAGGTAAATTGTGAAGTGGTAAATAAGAACGGTTGACGGCTCATCTAAATTCAATTCCATGTACGACTGCCGTAAATATTTTTTTGTTTTTTTTTCTTATTGATTGTCAAGAAAAATCGGAAAAATATCACACGTAACGAGAAGTGGAGACACGTGATATGACATATAAATAGGTTTATATTTAACCGGAAGTTTACCTAAATAGGGATTTTCTGAGAAAATATTTTTTGTTGAAAGAATATTGATTTTCAGACATAACCCCATTATAATGTTGTGAATGAAAAACTACTTTGAAAACTTGAGTGATTTGCTCATTTAAAGTTAGCGTCCCGCAAAACTCAATGAAGTTTTTTGAAAAATTTAGAAAATATGTATCGCTCCCATAAAAAATATAAAGAAAAACTCATGTTGAATGGAAAAATTTGAATAAACGTTATTCAAAACAATTGAAAAGGAACATACAATTATATTGATATTGTAACCAAATTCCTATACACCTAATCCTAGTTAATACAAATTAAAAATAGTCGGATTGGATGCATGCTGTTAATTAATATTAACACTATGCATCCAGTTCCGCAGAAAATCTTTCTAGATTAATTAAATTTTTGTGTAATTGAATGTCTACTCATAGGTTTTTTAATATATTTTATGCGACAAAAGGTTGGAATTCTAATAAGCAAAATCAACTTGCCACAAATTATTATTCAAATAAAACGAGTTTTATATCCTAAAAATGAAATTTGAAGTACGGTAAGTACCAGGTTGTTCGCTAAATTTTTTTGGTCGATAAGAGATGGCGCTATTAGGTTCCTAGTTTTATTTTTCTAAAGATTGTACTGTTTTTTTATGAACACGTGTGAAATTTTCTCATTTTATATTTTTCCATTCGTATATTTAGAAATGTTCAAAGTGGACGTGTCACAGTATTTTTTTACAATGGAAAAAATTGAATCTCGTGTAGTGATAAAATTCTTATTTTTGAAATGTGTGGCACCAAAACGAATTCATCAACGATTATTAAAAGTGTATAAGGACTTGTCACCTTCAATTGGAACGGTAGAAAAATTGGTTGCTGAATTTAAATGTGGTCGTACAAGTCTTGAAGATGATCCACATGAAGGACGTTCAAAAAATGCATCAGCAATAGAAATCATTGCAAAAGTACAGGATATGGTTTTGAAAGATCGATGATTAACCGAGAGAGATTTGGTAGAAGCTCTAGACATCTCATTAGGCAGTGCGAACAATATTTTGGCTGAAGTTTTGGGTTTCAGAAAGCTGTATGCAAAATGGGCGCTGCATTTGTTAACAATGGAACAAAAACACATTCGAATGCGACTCTCAGCAGCATTTGCAGCGTTTTAGAAAGAATTAAAACGATTTTATGCGTCGTTTTATCACTATGGATAAGACTTGGGTTTACCATCATGATCCTCGATCAAAAAAAAAAAAGCTAAGAAGTGATGTGAACTCGGTACTTTAGCTCCGAAGCGAGTTAGGGTCAAGAAGGTATTAGCATTAGTTTTTTGGGATGCAAAAGGAATTTTCTTTGTAGATTACTTCCAAACTGATAAAACAATAAACTTGGATTATTATTGTAACTTTTGTACCAGCTAGACGTTAAAATTCGTGAAAAAAGACCTGGTTTACGAAAGAAAAAGATCATTTTTCATCCAGACAACACACCCTCTCACACAGCTCAAAAAATCATGGCAAAAATCAGTACGGATTGTTGCAACGTTCAGCCCATTCGCCAGATTTAGCTTCCTCCGACTTCTGACTGTTCTCACATTTCAAAAAATTCATGCGTGGAAAACAATTTTCATCAAACGAAAATATAATTGCAGCCGTGGAAGCGGCTTCCGGATTCTCACTTCGAGGATGGAATCTATAAATTAGATCACTGGAACAAGTATATTGAAGTTCATTGAAGTTTGAATAATAAAATGTATTTAAAACCATAAAATCGTGTATTTCTTATTGAACGACAAAACTTATTGAACAACTTATTACGTAATTATGTTTCTAGCATAGTCCAACTTATTGCACTAGATAACAGCTGTTATGTTCATAAAAGTAGTAATTGATAAAATTGATAAAAACTGTGCAACAAAGAACATTTTTTCTTTGCGCTAGTAAGTGTTTTGCGACAATAATAGTTATTATAACTTTTTGACCGTGTCAACTTTATTATTGAACATTACCAAAGGACGGTAAATTATTGTATATTTGTAAAAAAAAGATTGACTTCAGTAAATAGACCATCTGTATGGTGAAGTCACAATTCGTTAATGGAAAAAAAAAAAAATTTGCCATTCACAGAAGAAACGTACGTAGTAGCATTTTAGGTTTCAAAATTGAACACGTTAAATTTTGGACCCCGCATATGTGTTATATACGTCATGGTGTCTTTGAGAGCTTATACCCAATGATTTAGTGAGAAGAAACATATCATTTAAAAGATAGTTACTTTTGTGCCAGTAAGAAAAAAAAACAATTATCTGATTTAACCATTGGCTATTAAATCTTTCAAAATGAAAATTCTCACTTCTAGACTTTAAGAGTGGCTATTGGTGGCACCTGATACATGTATGAAAAGTTTTGGTAATTTGATAAGCATGAAAATGATTTATTGGCTAGTGTAAAAACGAAGACAATGAATTAGTTCAAGTAATAAAGAAAAGGTATTCCGAAGCCCATCACAAGTATTGTACAGGTGCAACGAAAACATTTTTATAGTAATTGATAGGCATATTACAAGTACCAAACCAAGAGGCATAGATGTATGTATATAAAAGCTGCAATTCAAATTATAAAGGTAATTTTTATTTTTAACTTTCAATGTAAATGTGATAGCGCAAAATTGTATTCAGATGAAAACTATTTAAAACATACTGCGTTTCTGTGTAACTTTAATTCGTTAAATAGGCGTAAATAAGTAATGACGAAAGTTTTCCAGACCTATAAACTTTATCAGACCTTTTTTACCTTTAATAGAAGAAAATATGATTATAACACCTCCAGATGTCAAATCGAAGTTATGCAAAATAAAAATTGTCAAGGCATTGAATAGTGAAACGGTGGTTGGATGCACTTGCGGGAAAAGTTTTTAAAACTAACAGAAAAGGAACTCACATTAGGTATTTTTACAGAACCTCAAATATAAGTATTAATAAATGATTCAAAATTTAAAATCTAATTAACAATTTAAGAAAAAATAGGATGTCTGTCTGACACAAATTTTTATAAATTTCTTGGGAAACAAAACTGCAGAACTGTAGTAACACTAATGTCAAATATCAAATTCTTAGCGTATGTTATCTAAAGTGAACATATCTTTTATATAACTTTTAATATTTTTTTGTATAGTAAACTGTATAGTAATAACCTACGTGTAGTGGATATATAGCGGATAGGTATTGTTATACCTTGTTTCACTGCGCTTTTTTTTAAGAGCGTACTTTACACGTTCTAGTTAGATTTCTTTTTAGGCCAGTGACTATTTTGCTAGCATGTGGTCTTTTACTTGCCCTAAAAGTTTGAAAGGTGAATCATTGCAATAGAGCCCTTTTAAATGTATGAAAAGAAGTAACAAGTTCTGCGTTGCATTCATTTCAAAGCTGCTTCTAGTAAAAATTATTTGTATCTTAATTTGTTTTGGGGCTTGCAGTTACGGTAAATTTTAAATACATTGAACAAAGTACAATTAATTAGAAAAAAACGCTACTTTTTCAGACCACACTATACTTTTTTGAAAGACGCTGCTGTTCGCCAAATAGTGGTCTGTACGATTGATTACTTTCATGTGTTTATTGTATTCTATTATGTACGTTGGTTTAACTACATCATCCGTAGAGTTTCTCTTTCGCTTTCCAATTGATTTCACAGAGACATTATGAAATAGTTGAGCACCTTTAATCCTTCCATGTAATAGGAACAATGGGTGCTTTTTGTACGAAAGTCATTTCCTCTCTTTGAAGAGTGTTTGGGTTTTCTATTAGAACCTTTGGCAAGTAACGGTTCTCAAGTATGGTACCATAGACAAGTGCTTTCTTTTCTAATATTTCAGCTGTGAAAGCGCTATTGAAATAATTATTTTGATGCATACGGTGCCAATAACCAAGATACGGCTCTAAAGCAGATAATAAAGTTTCTTCTTTCGCCTGAATATGTCTCGGAGTTGCAAATGCTCTGTCACAAAGTATTCTCACTAAAAATTCATATTTCATATATCGATTATGTTCTGAAGTTGATACATTCTCTATATGGTACGACTCCTTAATCTACATAGTCTGAAATTTTGGATCAGTCTAATCTAAAAGAGGTCTAATTTTATAAAGTCTGTTTCCACTAGGTGTATTTTGTGCGTTATCACAGTGGTGGAAAAAATGTAAGAATTTGCTTAAATCTTATTCTGCTCATAGTTTTATGGAATACTGGTGCTTCAACCAAAGCATCTATTAACCAGTAATTTCTTCAATTTGGTTTCTTAGTTTGTCCCATCGATATCAATAGTCCGAGAAATTTCATATCGCTAATGGTTACTTCCGCTCTTGGTAAAGTTTTAGTACAGTTTTTATAAAATTATTTCATTTAGCAGAAGTATAAATTGGATTTAGCCACAACTAAATCGAAATACCATTATCGAAAAGTAAATCCGTCACTGACACTCGGTGCATATCTAGATTTGACAGTTACATCGAAATCCAAGGTTGGTTTACATAATTTTCAATCCACTCTTTTTTAAAATCACTTTCACTACCAGATTTTACTACCTTTTTTTTACTGTTTTGTGTGATTTAATATCAGATTAATAACGTGTTCCGATGAATTATCACTTTACAAACCACTACAATTTATTCCAAATCATTTGGAAAATAAAGCATCCGCATATAAGTGCTTGAAAAATTCTTCACTGTTACGTTCCGTCATAGTTGAAATTTTTGTAATATTCGAATTATGATAAAAACCTAAGTGAAAAGAAAAGTATTTTTTTTAATAAAGCGAACACGGCGACGAAACATTTTGGAATATTTCGTATTTCTCACCGTATCAAAAATTTAAATATCTAATACAAGTGCAAACACGAATTAACTTTGATCAGACAACGTTTGGCCATGAAAACACTAACGCTAACTCGTGATCGGTCACAATGTGTTAATAACAGCAGCACATAATGAAATCTGATTTGTTATAATTATGAAGAGCATTTAGATAGATGTAGAAAGAAGTATGAGAAGATGTACACTATCGCTCATAAGTATTTGGTCACCCTTGTTCATTACAGTTTCTATAGAAAAGTTGTAATTATAAAATTTATTTCTGTAGTAAGAAATGGTTTCATAGTAAACATTAAAATCTAGAAAAGCTTATTCAAAAATAATTATGCGATTAACCTATTATTCACAATGAATGATAAGACCCTAATAAAACTTCAGGTAGAATAATTGCACTTAAGGGATTAGATCTCTCAATTCTTGGAAATTTTCGATTGTTATGATTTTATTTTAAGGTAGGGTGTTATTGTAAACTATTAAGTATTTATATTTAGGTATTTTGGCAAAATTGCAGTTGGTTTTTGTGAGGTCCTCATAGTGATAACATCGTGGGTTTCGAAGAAGTTCGATCGGTTAGAAATGCCTAAACGGAAAGAATTGAGTGTAGAAACACGATCGTTTATAATCCCATACCATAAAACTGGCAAAAGCAACCGCGAAATTGCCACAGAACTTAAACTAAATCAGTCCACCGTGGGTTATATCATCAATAAACACCGCGAATGTGTAAGTGTGTTGAACAGAACTCGAAAAGGCAGACCAAGGGCAACAACCTCAGCAGAAGATTTTGCACTGGTGGTAACAAGCAAGAGAAATAGACGAAAAACAGACCCAAAAATCACAGCAGAGATGAATGCTGTTTGTCGAAAGCCCAAGTGTTTCCACAGTTAGACGGCGATTAAAAGCAGGTATTCATGGACGAATTGCAATGCGGAAGCCACTTGTACGCAAGCAAAATAAGCAAAAACGTTTAAAGTGGGGACGCGATCACCAAAATTTGACCATAGAAGACTGGAATAAAGTATTGTGGACCGATGAATCCAAATTCGAGATTTTCGGTTCACGAAGACGTGTTTTCGTGAAGAGGTTTGTGGGTGAGCATGCCCGGGAAGAATGCATAGCCCCTACTGTTAAGCACGGTGGAGGTTCAGTCATAATATGGGATTGCTTTTCTGGATTAAATATGGGCAATCTCGTAAAAATCAAAGGTATACTAAAAAGGAACAGTATAAGCACATATTAGAGGAAAACGGAATCCCCTCTGGAATTAAAATTTCGGGTCAGAATTATATCTTCCAACAAGATAGTGACCCGAAACACACTTTCAAACTATGCCGGGGATATTTGCAGAAATTGGAGAACGAGGGAACCAGAAAAGTTATGGTGTGGCCTCCCCAGAGTGCTCATCGAGTTGCTGTGGGGAGAACTTGATCGAGAGGTGAGAAAATCAGCTCTCATATGTGCTGTTAATATGTGGAAGAACCTGCAAGAGGCATGGGATAAAATAAAACCTGAGACTTTACGAAAATTATTCGAAAGAATGCTTCGATTGTGTGCTGCAGTGATTAAAAATAAAGGAAGGCATATAGACGAGTCCAAAATTTAGATAAATATATTATACGACAATTTATTTTAGATGTAAAAATATATATTTTTGTGTGTAAGTATATTATAAAATTGACTAAATTTCTACCATATTAATAACTGTAACTATGAGTATTTATATATATTATAAACTCCATAAATAATGTAGTACACAACTTGCTGGAAAACATACATTTTCCATAATTTTATATCAAATGTCTGACTTTCATAATCATTACTATGTAACATATACTTACTGTAGATAAATATATTTATATTTCCAGGTATTTTAAGTACCGATAAAAACATGTAATGATAATATGTACTCAATGTCTATTTTTCTTAAAACTCTAAAGAAAAGTAAATCAATTTTCCAAAGTTCCATTTTATTATGTTTAACCGGCTATTAAAGACCTATTATTTTTTATCACCGCATTGGCGATGTAAAATACAAATCGTTGACAAATGACGGTCAATTTAAAAGGTTAAATCGAGTGTTGCAGTTACAGTAGAGACCATCGTACTTTTTCAAACTTACATGAACTTTAATGGCTGTAACTTCTGACGGGGGTATAATCAAGGAAGTTATTCACATTAAATGTTGTAAACACGATTTAACATTATTAAAATCATTACCGACGAGAAATTTTATTTTCAAACACAAATTGTTTGGCTTTTCTATAAGAATTATTTCTTCGATTTTTTAGTAATATATGACTGCAATTGTAAAGGCACCGTATATTGGGTGTTCAAAAATTCGTTTAACGTACCAGGTTGTTCAATAAGTTTTGTCATTCGATAAGAAAAACATGATTTTTTTATATTTTTATTATTCAATATAACCTCCCCGAACTTCAATACACTTGTTCCAGAAATCTTATAATTTATGGATTCCATCCCTAAAGTGTTAATCCGGAATACTGTCGAAATACGCTTCCACTGTTGCTATTACCTCTCCGTTCGATGAAAATCGTTTTCCACGCATCAATTTTTTGATGTGAGAAGAGACAAAAGTCAGAGGGAGCTAAATCTGGCGAATAGGGTGGATGTTGCAACAATTCGGTCCGAAAGGTTGCAATAATAATCTGAGATCACTACTTTACCAGTTTGGAGGTAATCCACTAAGAAAATTCCTTAGCCTCTTGTTTTGATTGAGTATCATGGTGATAGACCCAAGTCTCTTCCATAGTGAAGAAAAGTTTGTTTTATTTATTGCCAAAAGAAAGTGAAATGTCAGGTAGAAAAAACTTGCATCTTCTTTTGTTCAAATTCAAGAAAGGAAACAATGCACTGGAAGCCGCTAGAACATTTTGTGCCGTTTACGAAGGAAACGTAATTAATTTGACGGCACAGAAATGATTTTCTTGAATCTCATTTAATAAATATGTCGCGCTTCAAAATTGGTTTGACGTCTTCTTCACTTCCAAACACCGGAATTTCTTCAGGTGTTTGGAAACTATGAATTCAATAAAAACTCTACGAACTTATAAAACAACCTAATGCAATACCTCTTTAAAAATGATTGTACGAAAGTGGTAATACACTTTAAAATACTTTAAATAGTCTCCAATGTTGATGAATACAACATTTATTTAATATTTGTATCAAACTAAAACACAAAATTCCGGAAAGACACTGAAATTACAGTCAAAAAAAATCAATAAATTCTTCGCAAAGTTACGCACATAAAGTATTTCGTCTCAAGAAATTGCATAGGGTACAGTTTAGAGATGAATGTAATAAGAACAGAGGTTTTGTTGACCCCAGATACTGTAATACCGAGCATGTATTTATAAACTGAATTTTCGAAAATGTATCGGAAGGAAATTCTTGCGCTTGGAATTTATATTGTATTTATTTTACGTAACGGAGACCGAATACAGTCGTAATAAAGTTAAACAAGCCGTATAACAACTTCTTAACAAATTCTAGATTTTGCATTAATCACACAACTCGGTGGCTATTGAATTCTCTCGACAGAGTAAATTAAATACATCTTACCGCAAAATAGGATTATGTATAAAGAGTTTAGTATTATGTAAATGCGAAAATTTTAATTAAAGAAATATTTTCCAAATATGAAATTCAGCATTACAAAATTGTATTAGTTATGAAAAATATAGGGAATTTAAACATGAATATACGGAACACCGTTCATAACTTTAATACAACTTTCTAAAATATAGTGGAATTATGGAAAGTTTCATGATTACTTATCCAGAATGTGATCAATAATAAAAATATTAAAAATTTGAGAGAAGATATTATGAAAAATTAGTAAAGCAGTTTTATGAATCTTTAAGGGCTCCAAATTACCTTAAACGAATTGGTTATAACAAACAATTCTTGTATAGTAAGCTAGTAATGCATTATTGATTTTTTGACTGTAATTTGAGTGTCTTTTACGGAATGTACACCAATCGACAGTAACAGTTCTTTGATCTTCTAGAGGAATTGTTGCTACATGACCTGCTTTCGAGACAAATGTCGCGACCATCTTTTAGGAGACACTTCGAGAACGGATGGCTTTTCTTCACATTGGAACACACAAACAGACGACTGGCGTTTATTTTCTGGCTTGTATGAGTAAATTCAAGATTCATAACCACCGACAATGTTGTACACAGTTTTAGAGCTTCCGGCACTGAAGCGTTCTAGACATTTGACACCAATTCACCCTAGCTGCTTTCTGTTCTGCGGTCAACAGATGCGGTATCCAACGGGAAACTAATTTTTTTACACAC
This sequence comes from Dermolepida albohirtum, assembly GCA_031893035.1. Lineage (NCBI taxonomy): Eukaryota > Metazoa > Arthropoda > Insecta > Coleoptera > Scarabaeidae > Dermolepida > Dermolepida albohirtum. The sequence goes on from JAVIWB010000777.1 coordinate 14,112, forward strand.
AATTTTTACGCAAAATTGTTTGAATTAAGCTCTTTGAAATCCCGATTAACGCTTCAATATGGCTACGACATGTCGATCTTCGTTGATGATCTTGCGCACAGCATCGACGTTTTTCTGAGTGACTGCCATTTTTGGTGAACCTGCTCCTGGATCGTCGCTAAGACTAATCCGTTCACGTTTGAAATCTCTATACCAACGAGAAATTGTTGACTGATGTTGGTGCTTGATTGCCGAAAACAGAAATCAACTCGGTATTCTTGTTGAGACAATTGTCTTCGAATATTATAAAAACATATTCCGCGAAAATGTTCTCGGTTTAATTCCATTTTTTAACTAATTTGTCAGCTTTGACAGTTCATTGTACAACACTACACAGATCGCACTGAAGCTTTGGATTTAGGTTAACTAAAGATGGAAGTTAATTTTTAGTACTGTCATTTGATTACTGGTGCCCTCTATGTACCACCATGCAAAACTTAAAAGACCCACGTAGATCGTTGTATCAATTCGTAGCGTTTTAACAAATAAAATACAAGGATGAACTCTTATATTGGGTTGGCAACTAAGTACTTTCGGTTTTGTAGTATAAAATAAAACACTTTTTTTTAAACAAAGAATAGTTTTTAATCAATTATATATTTTCCATTTTGCTCAATGACCTTTTGCCATCTTTCTTTCAGCTGCATGATTCCGCGCTCATAAAATTTCTGGTCCTTATAAGCAAAAAACTGAACCAGGTGCGAGTGAAGGCTATCGTCATTTGTGAAAGTTTTACCATTCAAAGAATTCTGCAAACTTCGAAATAAATGGTAATCAGATGGTGCTAGATCAGGGCTGTATGGGGGATGTGGCATCACTTCCCAGCCAAGCTCCAATAGCTTCCCACGAGTTGCCGAAGATGTGTGAGGCCTTGCATTATCTTGGTGAAAAATTACATCTTTCCGATTTGACAATTCTGGCCGTTTTTCTTTGATTGCTTCATCCAGTTTTATTAATTGTTGACAGTAAACAAAAGAATTGATCGTTTGGTTCCTTGGAAGCAGCTCAAAAAACACCTTTGTAATCCCACCAAACTGACAACATGATCTTTTTTGGATGCAATTCAGCTTTCGATGTGGTTTGAGCTGGTTTATCGTGTTTGCTCCATGATCGTTTTCGAACTATGTTACTGTATAGGACCCATTTTTCATCACCAGTGATGATTCTTTTTAAGAAAGGGTCGGTTTCATTTCGTCTAAGGTGCATATCGCAAAAGTTAATTCTTTGTGTTAAATGAATTTCTTTCAATTCGTGAGGTACCCAAATATCAAGCTTCTTAACTAGCCCAAGACATTTTAAATGTTTTTCAATTGTTGTGTGCGATACATGTAGCCTCTCCGCACCCTCTCGAACAGTTATATGACGATCCTCTTCAATTCTTTGCTCATCTTTGAGGGAAAAATTTCCAGAACGGAATTTTTTATACCAATTCTGACACGTGCGCTCTATTAAGCAATTAGCACCATAAACTTCACATATCTTTTTGTGAGCCGGAGCAGCTTTCTTTCCTTTACGGAAATAAAATAGTAAAATATGTCGAAAATGTTCGTTTCTGCACTCCATTTAAAATTAACCCACAACTAATAGCTTTAATAAAAATCACGCACTACTTGCTTCTGAAGTTACGTCAATGTGACTAGTATCACGCGACAAACGGTAAAGTACAGCACTAACATACTTTATACAAAAAATAAAGCAACGCTCTCTATCAGTAAAAACCGAAAGTACTTAGTTGCCAACCCAATATAAAGGTGTACAAATTTCCCGAAGAAGGTTTTTTACCAAGCTTCATTGTATCCTCAGGATCATAGGCATCGATAACTTCTGTCATTTCACCAACTTTAACTGGACGACTAAAGCGTTATTCGCCTTTGTGTGAAAAACTACTAGAACTTAGCAAACCGATTTTGACTGTTCTTTTAAGGCTGCGTAAACATTAAATTTTTCCTTTGCGAAAGTAAAAAAATTACATTTTTAAACCAATGGCAAATATACTCTGTAATAAAAAAATGAATCATCCAGTAAAAGTATGTACTTTTAACTTAAATTTTATACAAATATGTACTAATGTTGGGAATCATAAATGCTTCAATTTTCATTGAAAAATTCGTACCCTTTATAGAGCGAATTTAATGAGTTGCCACTGCACGTAAACGAATACATTTTCCTATTCACCTGAGCATGCTTCTAAAACGATATTCTGTGCAATCACGTAAGTTCATTGGAGGATTAAGAAGCATAAGAACCCTTTGAATTATCGTATCCGACACATGTTACATGAGTGAAAGATTTACCGACCACACAGGCCAATTGAGAATATTGATGATGGCCTCTTGCTGGATTCGTAATGTAACAACTGCAATTTGAGGACGGGCATTGACTTGCTGGAATCTGGAATTATTTAGCCTTTGGTAAAGCGACTGGTTTCAGGAACTTAATCTTTGAGCATTTAAATGGTTTATATAACTGTATTAGTTCGTTTGCTGTTTTTCGTTAATCGATGTCGGTAACCTCTGATTAGACTGGTATAATGTACGGGCAGATTGGGATGAAGAGTGGAACATTATCGTTTTTTCAGACGAATCTCGTTTTAGTTTATGGACCCACAATGATTGTAAACGAGTCCAATGTCGAAGAGAATAGACAGTTTTTAAATGTTTTCGTAGAACGTGAGATTGTACTTACTAGAAGATTAATGGTTTGAGGTTGAATTAGCACTGAAAGTACTTGACCTTTATTATTCCTGTAAAGCCATTTAACTGCTCGGATGTACATTTACGAAGTTCTGAAACTATTCGCTTTGCCATACATCCAGGAATAATAATATCATATTCAAACAATACAATGCCCGTCCTCATATAGCAACTATTACAATACGTTTTCTACAGGACATATAAATATTTGTACATAATTTAGTTTAGAAATGTATACATTTTTACTAAGTGATTCGTTTTTTCTTTTTGTTACACAGTATAAAAGCTATACAAACAACGATATAACTTTTTTACTAAGTGACAATCGAAGCGCCTGTTAAAAATAAACATTAAAAAAACATATATCAGTGAAATCCGCAATTACTTAGCCGCCGACCTATTAATTTGTGCAGAAGATCATTTCGTATCTCAACACATTTTCATACACCTTCGTAATTAGTAAGTGTTTCTAATGCTGCTAAAAATAGACTTTTCCCGAAAGATCACGCCAAGTCAAATTTACGAAAACATGGTAGCAACTATGGGAAAGTGTGTCGTGTGTTGAAACGCTGGTGTGAATTTAAGTGTATAGAAGCGTTTTTTGAAAATAAAAATTATGGTGGTCCGTCTATTATGAAAACATCAAATAAAAACATTTGGAATGATCGTGATATAATGCAACAAGATTAAGAAATGCGTATTGATCATATTGTTAAGAGAACTGACCTATTACAATGCATTATGCAGTACACAACATACATACAGTGAGTATCAACCAAATAGAATAAATTCGATAATAATTAAATGGAAGGGTGTTCGAAAAAACGCTCGAACACGTCGATTG
>JAVIWB010000778.1:0-17574 GCA_031893035.1 Dermolepida albohirtum
TACCAATTTGGAAAAACGTAAAAAGAAATATTTCGAAACACCAAGTATTTCAAATGTATTGTATCCACTGGACGTCTTGAAAAAGGGTATTGAAGATTGTTGATTATGGATAAGGAATAAAAGTGGGTTTTTAGAACATTAACAATTATAATAATTAATTAGGAGTGTTAACAATCACTTGCTTTGCAATCATTATTATTCCTCACGATGTAACGGCGTTATTTATCCAAAAATTTAACGATACTCTAGTATACACATCTGGAAAACCTGCAGCGCATCCATTCACAAGGCCGAAAGAGACAATACCAAGTTGTCTTTTTATTTTTGTATTAATGGACTCCAATCCCTTCGCACGCACCTTGACCGGTTGAAATGAACGCACAAATTTGATTTGTAGTTACGAGGCTCCCCCGGAGGATTGACATTGAGCCTGGGTAATTGTTTCGTATTGAGATGTTGAAATTAGGAATCAAACCGTTAGTGACTGTTCTGCCCCAACCGATTAAATGCAGCTACCGAACCAGTATTAGCTGTATTTAAGGCTGTTCGAGCAATTAGATTGAAAATGACAGTTCTTTGGATAACCTAATCACGCCGATGTCATTGGCAACGGTGTCAGATTATAATCGGCTGAAGTTAATTTCTGGATTCACAAGTAACCTCCGGAATTAAAGTGTTAGTTCCAGCAACGACAATTGTATTTGTAGACGATCGCCTGAAAATGAAAAAGTGAATAAACAAATTTTTGAAAAAGCAGAGAACTTAATTTGTTTAATACATATAGTAAGATTGATTCCAATTTCGGTTTATCGAATGTTTTTTCTCCAATGAATTTCAAAAAGCAAGTAATATATCTAATAGGGTTTATGGTAATTAAATTGTTTTTAATTTCAAAACTCTTAATTGATACTGGAATTTGATTTATGTATATTTAAATAGTTGATTCCCTAACTGCTAAAGCACGATTTCACTAGTGTAAAGGACTGTAAGTATTTTATGCATTCACTTGTTATTAATAATTTATATTCAGTTTTTTAATTCAGTACGTGTATATTTGCTCATACTATTTTTCTATACTTTTATTGTATAAAAATTTTACACAAATATTGTATTATACACAAATATTGTACACATATGTATAACCGAACAGTTCGTAGCGTCTTCATAATGTAGTGGTTTGCAACGCTATCGTCGTACGATTGTGTGTGTGATAATATGTATATATATATTGATATTCTATTCAAATTTGGCCCGGGTTTATTATTTGTCGACTTCGGGCCATTAGCGGAATAATTTCCTTACAAAAGCTTTAGTGAATACTTAATATAAGGTGCACAACATAGTATACTGACATTTAGAACTACCGGGGGATTAGTGGTGAGATAATTCTGCAAAGTTTCTCGGTCTAAATTTTGCTGCTTTCCTTTTCATGCTCTAACGATTAAAACATAATCTACATCGATATATATATATATATATATATATATATATATATATATATATAAAGCTATTATCCATAAAATACTTAGAATATATCAATAATAAATGTATGGCAGGTTAAAAAATAAATAACTTGAAAAAGGGAAACCCTCTCCTCCCGAAACATCGTTACTAAAAGTTAAATGTTTGGCTAATCCTATGGTCGAAATATCCAGTACAAAAGATTTAACTTATAATAAAACGGTCAGCGTATTATAAAGAAAAGAAAATATTATTCAACATTTTTTAAAATTATTCAATTAGAGAAAAGCAGTAAAATTTTAAGGGGCCCATTTGAAAAAATATAACAAAATTAACAGAGAGATAAGTGTATTTTTTGTAACACGTCAGCATGATTTAATGACGTATGTTTTTTTTTTAAATTTAAATAACATTGCAACACTACTTACCCAACTATACAATGAGCAGCTGTAAGAATATTAATGCTATTTAAAATTGAACCACCACAAAAGTGACTGTTGGCGGCTGATCTCAAGGAAACGATGAAGGGATAAGCACCTACAGGTGCTTCTGATCCACCCACAACTCTCCAGTCGCCATTAATATCAATTTTTGAATCTGCCACCGGATGGGTAGGAAAGCTTTTCGATAAAATTTTCGAAATTAGTATTAGTCTAATGAATATTTTAAATAAATTGTATTTAATTATTCGAAAATTATTTAAACTTACCGAAGGTGAAACCTATTAAAACTGAAACTAATATCACCTGCATCTTCATTTACAACTGATAATTAATTTGCTGGTCCAAAAAATTTTATCTCATTGTTTTAGCAATATCTTATTAGTTTCCTTATATTTAATCTGATGTTGTGATTTACCGTTTGGGCGATGTTTTATTCATGAATTGTTATTATGGGGATTTACAATATTAGCACGTATCTTGCATAAAGATAAAAATGGATTCAAGCTATATTCTAAAAATAGTAACAAATAATATAAAAATTTAATACATTTTATTTCTAAACAATGTGTATACAGGACATATAAGTACACATAAGAATAACAATTTATCGTAAGCAGGTACCGCTTAATGTTGCTTTTAAAAATAGAGAAGTTTGTGATATTTCTAATACAAAGTGGTAAGTTATTGTGTAATTTAAATCCCATAAAATATGTTCCTTTTTGGAACATAGATTTTGCGTGTGAGGCAGGTAATAAATAATTATCAGTTCGTGTATCATATTTATGATTTACCTACCACTCGAAAAAGCGTTTTTGTTCCTAAAAACGAAGCATAGGAAATGTAATATGTAAATATCATAAATAGTTAATATCGAGTTACTTCGAAAATGTTCTCTGCAGGAATCCTTATAACCCAACCCAAAGATAATTCTCAGGGCTCGTTTTTGCATAAGGAACACCCTGCCCACCTCCAGCGACCCTCCCCAGTATATCACACCATATCTCATGCAAGAAACAAAAATAGCGTGATAGAAAGTAAGCAGGGTACTCAAATTACAGGATCTGCGGAGCTGCTTAAGGGTAAAACACACCTTAGCCAGAGTTCTGCATACTCCATCTATATGTGCAGACCATTTAAGGTTTTCGTTAATTACCAAACCAAGGATTCTTGAAGAATAATCACAGTCGAAGATCTCATTGTTTATTTGTACATGGGAAATATGCTTAAACCTATTGTGAAAGTTTCAGTTTCAATTTTTTACTTATTTAAAATTAACTTGTTGGACACCATCCAATCGTTAATTTTATTGAATGTTTCATTGGTCACATCACAAATATCACCAACATTTGAAGACCTGACAACTATACTAACATTGTCCGCATAAAGAACGACTCATAGCCGAGTCTTCATTCAAAATGTATATTGCGTGTACTTTAGAGACGTTTCCATTCTGTAACATCAAACGTTTTCAAACGACGATCATAACGTGCACTTTTCCAGTAGTTTCCGGTTTAGTGGTAGATTTCGGACATCTACACAGTACATTTTTAACAGTTGTACGACCACATTTAAGTTCACAAATTCACTTATCAAAAGTGGAGAATGAACGAGCCTAGTTCTTCAGACCATCCGTCATCTCGTTATGAATATTTGTTGCTGATAAACTTTTCGGTACCCTTCAGTGTTGAGAAAGAATAATCAACACTATTCCTTTCTTACGACAAGGAGGGATTAGTAACAAAGCCATAGAACACTTTACATACACCTAATATAATTTGTCGTTGCCACGATCGTGATAGACCGAAAAATAGACACCCACCACAAAACCAAAAAAATGGAAGAAGAACTTAATGGTAGCACAAACTTTTCAACACTATGTTCGTATTATTAGTTAAACAGTCGTCAGAACTAAATTAATAAACGTAGCCATCTAAAATTGGACAGTTAACGTTGTTAGGGAGACACCTTGCTGACGTACCGCAACATCACACTGAAACTGCGCCGTCTAGCGGTCTTCCGTACCGGTTGCCACTACACGACTGTACACAGACACGATTATCCAGCTGTAGTAATGAATTGTGTTCTAACAGGCCTCAAATTTCAGTTAAACGTTGATAAATTTCTATTGCGTTTGAAGTTAAGAATACAAAATTAATAAATAAGAAATAAAAAATTCATTACATATCAAGTTCTTTTGGTACGTAGACTTCCGCGGTCGTGGTCCATGCTATCTGCTTCTGGGTTTCCGGGCTGGAACCGCGTCACTAGTATATCTGCCGACGTTTCGTACACATTTGTATGGGACATCTTCAGTGCAGCAGTTCAGCCCAGAAGATGTCCATACAAATGAGTACGAAACATTGGCAGATATACAAGTGACGCGGTTCCAGCCCGGAAACTCAGAAGCAGATAGCATGGACCACGACCGCGGAAGTCTACGTATCAGATTCTTGTCTTGGTTTTGGCCAACATATTCAAGAATTGTGTTTATCGGGGTCCAAATTACTAAGATTTGTTTTGGGAACTTCTGAATATTTTAAGAATATATTCCATGTAAAAAGGCTTTGCTTTGCTTTCGTTCTAGGTCAGTTAGAACATGCATAACTTGTTTTGTGTCCTCATTACTAAATTTAACAACACTCTATCGAGCGCTTAAACTAGCTCACTCTTTATTTGTCAAATATATAGCTGATAAAAAATTTTGCCTCAAAACATTCTTTCCATCAGTTATAATATACAATATACACATACTTTTTCCGCAATACTTGTAGAATATATTAAATAAATTTTTTTTATTGTTTTAGAAAGGTTTTTTGATCCACTAGAAATCTTTAAACTAGAAAAGTTACTTTTTACACTGTCCTTTATGATTACTGGCCTCCTAAAAAATAATTACTTCTGATTAATCAGTTTTTCATTTATAATTCATTATGTGCAGTACTTTTAATTTATTCTTAAATATCTACTAGGTGACGAAAAAGAATCACCTACTAAAAGTATATATTTTAAACCAAATTTTGTAGAAATATTTGCTATGCTGAGAATAATAAATTGCGAAATTTTTCTCGAAAAGTTCGTTCTCTTTATGGTGAAAATTTAAAGAGTTGCTGCTCAGACAAATTTAATTTTTTTGGGTAGATATTCTCTAACTCTTTTGAATTCAATTGCCTTAGCAAAGTCGGCTATCACAGCGAAAAGCCTGTCCAAAGGTAGTTTAAAGTTTTTCAAAGCGCTCCACACCGTATTAAAAATATTTTCACCTGTTGTGTTTCGTTTGCAATTAAAAAACATTAGACTATTGAAGATACTTCAAGCGGTTGTTCACTCAGATTGTCGGTCATTTTGTTTATTCTATCTGACATTAGCGTGAGCTAGGACGAACGATTAACTTACAAAGATTCAATCTTGTTTTAATTGTTGGGTTAGAAATTTTCTCTTTTATCTTCTGTTTCTATCCATGGAGACCATTTCTAGCAATTGAAAAATACTAGACAGATATTTCAAGCAATTGTTCACTCAGATTATCGATCAATTCCTTTATTCCGCCTAACATCAGCATAGCCTTATACAAAGTTTCAATCTTGTTTTAATTGTTGGGTTAGAAATTTTCTTCTTTATTTTCACCTGTTGTGTTTCTGTTCATGGTGACCACTTTATGCAATTGAAAAACACTAAACAGATACTTCAAGTAGTTAATTTGGTACGTAGACTTCCGCTGTCGTGGTCCATACTATCTTCTTCTGGACTTCCGGGTTGGAACGGCGTCACTGGTATAACTGCCGACGTTTCAGGTCTCAACTATTGCTACTGTGTGTTGCACTGAAACAGTTTCAGTGCTACAAACAGTGACATACCAGTACACCAGTGACGCGGTTCCAGCCCGGAAGCCCAGAAGAAGGTACTTCAAGCAGTTATTCGCTCGATTATCGATCATTTCCTTTACTCCGCCTAACATCAGCATAGCCTTATACAAAGTTTCAATTTTGTTTTAATTGTTAGGTTGGAAATTTTTCTATCTTTACCTGTTGTGTTTCTATCCATGGAGACCATTTCATGCAATTGAAAAATACTAAACAGATACTTCAAGCAGTTGTTCGCTCAGATTATCGGTCATGTAATTTATTGCATTTAACATCAGCATGGCCTTATAAAGCTTCAGTTTTGTTTTACTTGTTGCTTTTAAAATTTTCTCTTTTGTCTTCATCCCTTGTGCTTCTGTCCATGGAGACCATTTCATGTAACTGAATCATTTCATTTATCCCATCTAACATCAGCATGGCCTTATAAAGTTCCAATCTTATTTTAATTTTTGGGTTGGAAATTTTCTCTTGTAAGCTTGGTAGAATTAAGTTTCCATTTAGGAACTACGAGTATTTACTCTATTAGAGCATATATGATAATTGTTAAGCCAATTCATTATTTTGACTTATTTCTTTATATCTTGCAAGTTAACAGCTGTTTTTGATGGAGTTTTTGTCTTTCAATATTTTCAGATTTTTTAATGACTCGTTACACTAAATAAAAACACAATTTCATTCTTTGAAATTCGAATATTTGAAAAACTAGAATAATTTAATAATTACCTTACCTCTACCATTATTTTTAGAGTATATTTATTCTTATCTTGAATACAAAGTACTTTTGTATACATGTAACAAATGCACAATTGATGCATACTGATATTGTAAATCCCCATGAAATTAGTTTATCGCGAAAAAAAATAACGAAACGGTAAATCACATTGATCAAATCAAGTATAAGGAAATTAATTGAGATACTGGAATAATGAGATAAAGTCTTTGTGACTATATAAACCGCGTGGCCAGAATTTTTGTATTCTACGATTCAAGATGTTGCAATTTGTACTACTTTCAGTTTTAGCAGCTTCCACTTTTGGTAAGTGAAAATAATTTTAAAGTATTGTAAATTAAGGGCCAACCAGAATTTACTAAAGAACTCTTTTGACTCAATACTAATAACTCGAATTTTATTCGGCAGCTCTTCCTGCATATCAAGTGGAAGATCTAGGAATTGATGTCGATGGTGATTGGAGAGTTGTAGGTGGATCAGCAGCTCCTGCTGGTGCTTATCCTTTCATAGTTTCCGTGAGATCTGCCGCTAACAGTCACTTTTGTGGTGGTTCCATTTTAAATAGCGTTAATATTCTTACAGCGACACATTGCATTATTGGGTATGTAATTACAAAGTTAAATTGAAGAAAAACCACAAATCTCAAAGTAGATTTTGATGGAGAATACGATGAATTGAGTTAATCAGAAAAAGGTAAAACCACCTTGCTACATTAATGTTCCTATTCGTTGTTGATGATGACAACTTATTTGTCGAAATCGTATGCAGAATATGAACATTGATATGGCAAGGGTTTTTCAGCTGCTTTTGATTAACAAATCTCAGTTGAGTGTAACAAATCGAATTTCAAAAATATGAAAATAAATTACTCTTCCAAATTTTACATTGGAATAAATTAATCAAAACTAAAATCACGCTAGTGAGATTATGTATTTAAATCGTAATTTTCAGGCGATCGACTGCAAACACAATTATTGTTGCTGGAACGAACACTTTGAACTCTGGAGGTGTCAGACGTGGATCTAGCAGGCTAATTCTCCATGCCGGTTACAACTCTAATACCGCTGCCAATGATATAGCTGTGATTAGGTTATCCCAAGCATTGTCGTTTACAAATCTAATTGCTCAGACAGCCTTAAATACTGCTAACACTGGTTCAGTGGCTGCTATTCTGATTGGTTGGGGCAGAACATCCACCTCGGGTCCTACTCCCAACAATTTGCAACATCTCAGCACTCAAACAATCAGCAATGCTCAATGTCAATCTTTCTGGGGAGGCTTGGTGCAATCGAACCAAATTTGCGCCCTCACTCGAGCCGGTCAGGGATCCTGTTCTGGTGATTCGGGCGGTCCATTGATACAAAGCAGTAATAGAGCACAACTTGGTATTGTCTCTTTCGGACACATCTCTGGGTGCGCTGTCGGCTTCCCAGATGTGTATGCCAGAGTATCTTCTTACATTAGTTGGATAAATAGTGCTGTTGCATCATAAATGACAATAATAATGTCTATAAATGTATATATTAAATTATTGTAAAAACTATTTATGAATTATTAAATATTACAATTGTTTTACACCGTAGTTTTATTCCTATCCCTTGTTAAATACAATAGATCTTTAGTGTTAGTGATTTATTACTCACAAAAGTAATTTGACTGTGCGTTTTCTTACATAAATTTGTGGTTCGAGGAAGGGCAGAGGATAAACAAAATAAATTAATCTGGCAAAAGTTAAAGTTAGAAAAGACAGAATAAACATTCAAAAGAAAATAAGTTATTACAAATAAAACCATCTAACAACCATAACTTTAGCTACGAGAATAATTTTTAGGAGGCATAGTTAAGAAAATGTACGTGGATTGTTTGACAAGTAGTGAGAATGACACATAGGTGGCGCTATAATTGGTAAAGCAAATGCACTGTAATTTAGGTTACCTATTTGTATGTTTACATTCCGATATTTAGATAAACAGGTTGATTAGTTTATTTTTGACAGATGATTGAAAAAGAAGCAACACGTCGTTTTGTTAAAATGGAAAAAGCAGAGTATCGTGCGGTGATTAAATACTTCGTTATTAAGGGTATGAAAGCTACCGAAATAAAAGATGAGTTACGGGAAACATTAGATGAATCTGCTCCATCATCCGCCACAATAAGTAGATGGGTAAATGAATTTAAACGTGGTAGAACAAGCTGTGTTGATGAAGCGCGCTCTGGAGCACCCAAAACCGCGACTTCTAAGGAAATAATTATAAAAATCCATAATACTATTACGCAAGATCGACGACTCAAAGTGAGAGAGATAGCAGAACTGGTAAACATTTTAACAGAACGCGTACACCACATTTTAACGAAAGGATTGGGCCTTTCCAAGCTTTCGGCAAGATGGGTGCCGCGATTGCTTACGACTGATCAAAAGTTCGCTCGTTTGCGCATTTCCAATGAGCGTTTGGACCTTTATAAGGGAAATCCGGTTGATTTTTGAAGGCGATTTGTTACTTGCGATGAAACTTGGATACACTACAGTACACCCGAAACTAAATAACAGTCGAAACAATGGTTAGAACGTGGTTCTGCACCTCCAAAGAAGAAAGAAAAGAAATTTTCGTCTAACGACGAGCTTATCATCTTCGTAAATGAGTATTTTGCAAGCCTTCCGGAATCGCATTTTAGAGATGGCATGAGGACATTGGAGCACCTTTAGAATAAATGTATTCTTCTTCTAGGAGAATATATTGAAAAATAATAATTATTTTGTATTTAAGAAATTCGTTTTTGTTTTCCATTCTCACTACTTGTCAAACTACCCTCGTATTGATTGATATATAAGTAGTATACGGCATTTGTAGATTCCTTGAACAAGATATCTATTGCCGACTAATTCGTAATAGATATATAAAAACAGTAGATAATATATTTAATGTACTCGTAAAATATATAGAAAACAGTAGAAAGTCATTTCGTAAATGCATGAATTTTAAAAAAAAGTTGTAAAGATAGTGGAGGATATTAGATTTATTAACGGATTGGCCAATGAAAGAAAGGAAGAAATATGTTAAAATTAAATAATTAAATACGTGATGTAATCGAAAATTTATGATTAAAAACGATATGTTAAAACGTATTTAGCAAAGAAATATTTTAAAATTATATATAACATTGTTTTTCTCTTCTGGATGTTATTTGTAGCTATATAATATGTATAGTTCCACTAAGCACTGTCACTTTATTGGCTTACGTGGGTGGTCTTAAATGCTTCATTCTTTCTCGAAGTATTCTCCACGAAGGATAGTGCGCTTTTGCATGCGCTCGAACCAACTCTGGAAGCAGTTGTTTCACTTGTGTGTTGGTACAGTCAAAACTGGGTTTTTGAAGGCATCGATTGCTCTTTCTGACGATTGAATTGATTTTAGGAAAGGTAAAGAAATTGATGGGACTGTGGTCTGAACTGTACGGAGCATGGTCCAACAATTCGACGTTTTGTTGCGTTAAAAATTCAAATGTCTTGCGTGCTGTGCGCGAACTTGCATTGTCTTGGTGGAGGATGATTTATCGTTTGTGGTTGGTTTTTCGAAGCTCAGGGATGACTTGCGGCAAACAAATGGTTGTATACCAATCGGCAGTAACAGTTCTTTGATTTTGTAGAGGAATTGTTGTTACATGACCTGCTTTCGAGACAAATATCGCGACCATCTTTCTCATCTTGAAACACCCAAATTGACGACTGGCGTTTCTGACTCGTATGAACAAATCCAAGATTCATTACCACTGACAATGTTGTACACGTTTATAGAATTTCCGGCGTTGATCTAGACTTTTTTGATACCAATTCACCCTAGCTGCTTTCTGTTCTTCGATCAAGAGGTGCAGTATCCGGCGAGAATCTAATTTTTTTGCAGGCAATTCTTCATGTAAAATTTTTTGAAATGAGGTCTTCGAAATCCCCAATAATGTTTCAATCTGACAATATGTCACTTGCCAATCTTCGTTGATGATCTTGGGCGCAGCATCTACGTTTTTCTGAATGACTGCCGTTTTTGATGAACCTGCTCTTCGATCGTCGCTGAGACTAATCCGTTCACATTTGAATTCTCCATACCAATAAGAAATTGTTGATTGATGTAGTGCTTCATTGCCGAAAGCAAAAACAAACTCGGCGAGGTATTCTTGTTAAGATAATTGTTTTCGAAAATTATAATCCATTTTTTATCTAACTTGTGAAACTTAACAGTTCGTTGTAGCTACGACACTAGACGTATCGCATTGAAACTTTGAATTTAGATTAACTAAAAATGGAGGTTAACTTTTAGTACTAACATTTGATTAGTGGCGCCCTCTATATCGTACTATGCAAAACTTAAAAGATGTCTCATGTATTACGCATTCCCCCAATGTATCTACTGCACCCAAACCAGTACTTCTGTTCTCCTGTGTAATAATTTGCACAGATTCGAGAAAGGTCGACTGTTGTATGTTTTCGGATTTGCCTCAGACTGTTTGTCTTTTGTGCTTCACATTCTTGCAAGATGTGGTAGATCGTTTCTGGAGTCTATTGTCTATTGTATAATAGACACCAGTATAACTATACTATCCATTATATCTGCCAAATTTGTTCATGTATTATCTAATGGGCGCATGGATTGCGAGATATCCTGTTATTATTGCAATATGATTTCCCTTCAGTGAAAGCAATTCCTCAACTTTTTTTGTGGTTTATGTTAATATTCGATTCTGCTCCTGTAGTATGTTTTATGTTGAATCTTGGTCCATCTATCGTTGGTTCAATACAAAATAAGGTTCACACAACCCTGCACGTTCCAGAATTGTGTAGGTTTCTGCCTGAAATATCGAGACGTATTTTTTCAAAGAATATCTGCGGGTTACTTTCCAACTTTCCCAGTACACGCGTCACGGGTTCATTTTACTCGTTGGCTTTTCTTTTGCGCTTAATAGCGTGATTTTCTGTATTATTTCGTTTATATTCGTGTACACCAGTGCATATTTCGGGTCAACGTTATTAGTGAATAGTAAAAATTAAATAGTTGTCATAGTAGTAACAGCTTTCACTTTCACGTCTCGGTTTATAAATTGCATTTTGTCGAATTTGTTTAACTACGGGCCATTCCATGTACGGTACATGGCAAATTCTTTACATGTATTCTTGGAAATTTAAAACTTGTATCTGCGTTATAAATTCGTGCGTAGTTTAAACATAGACTAGTGCTTCGAAGAAATGAGTCTTGCACTAGATGATGTTTGTCCACATCTCACAACGATATTCACGTGGTATTGAAAATTCCAAAGAGGAAATTTAACTGTGGAGGATGCTGAGTGGCCGGGAAGGTCACGAATGTCAGTTACGGAGGAAAACGTTACTACTGTGAGGAAAATGCTTGGCGAGGACAGGCAAGTGACCTACCAACGGATAGAGGGTACTTCAGGCCTAAATGCACCAGCAATTCGTTCGATTCTGCATGATCATTTGCACGTGAAGAAACTTTTGTTCTCTCTGGGTGCCTTATCGACTGACCGAAGAGCAGACGGGACGACGTGTGACTTGGTGCCGGGAGATGCTAAAAAAGTTTAATAAGGGGCAATCTCGGTATATGAACAACATCGTGACAGGTGACGAGACTTGGCTGTACTATTACGATTTGCCGTCCAAAGCTCAAATCAAAGTTTGGGTCTTTGATGATGAGGACACACCCGTAGTTGTCAGAAAATCCCGCTCTGTAATGAAGAAAATGATAGCTGTATTTTTCAAATCGAGTGGAATTGTGGAACGCGTCGTTTTGGACACACAGAAGACAGTCACAGCTAAGTCGTATACTGAACAGTGCCTGCCTAAAGTCATTGGATCTATGAAGAACCTGCGGCCAAACTTAAGACTGGACACCGGTTCGTCCATCACGATAATGCTTCAGCTCACCGCGCTAAAGCCTGCACCGAATATTTGACCACGACTGGATTGAAACTTCTCGAGCACGCTCCCTACAGTCCAGATCTTGCTTCTTGCGACTTTGTACTGTTCCAGCATGTGAAAATAAAGCTAAAAGGGAGTCGGTTATCCAGTGATGAGGACTGTCTGCGGGCTGGGTACAATGAGTGTACTTTACTCCCTAGTGAAACTTGGCAGAACTGGTTTAAAGATTGGTTTCGAAGGACGGAGAGGTGTAGTGAGTGTAGAGGAAATTACTTTGAAAAAATTAAATAAACAAAGCTGTATTGCATAACTTTCCTAGTACTCTTTGTATTCTTGGAAATTATAAAATTATTGAAAATGTTGTTATTGTGTACTTCATTATCGATTACACAGGCCAACCAATAAATATTTTTTAAAAACTTTTTTAAAGTTCAACCTTCTGTTTCTTATGTATTTTGATTCCGGAAATTCTACAAAATTTTTTTTCGGTGAAGCTTGAAACAGAAACCTTGTTTATATCTCAAATTAACAATTAATATTTGTATGTGGTAAATGTTAATAGAGATATATCACATTGATATGGGATATTTTTTTAATTAAACCAAATCTACGTGATTTTGTTAAATGTGGAGTAAAATGCGTTGATATAGTGAGTTCCAAAATTATTGGCACAAATATATTTTATTATGAATTACACAGGCCAACCAATAAATATTTTTTAAAAACTTTTTCAAAATTCAACCTGTTTCTTATGTATTTTGGTGTGCTGAATCCAAATTTTCGATCACTTTTCTTCTACCACGTACCAATTTTTCGCAATCTTTATCTTTTGTTGGGTATGGTAGTATTAAAATATATACTTAAGATTTAAAGGTGCGTAATTCATTATCAAAGTATAATTGAAAAATTTAACATTTTATTATTACAATGGTAGTGTAAGTTTGAATATGAACAGTTTTTACTTATTAATCTAAAGTTTTGCATTTCCTCAACCTCTTCACGGTAAAAGTTCGAGTGTAGCTTTTCCTTTTATATGATGCTTCTGGAGTTGCTCGTAGAGTATCTCCCATCTTGTTGACATTCCAACGACCCTGATACCGTTTCTCCATCTTCTTTATATCTTGGCGGAAATGCTCCCATTGTTGTTGTTGGAGTTACAGCTCCGAGATTGTCATGGAAAAAATTTAAATGTGAATGTAAAAAATGCACCTGCAGATTAGAAAGTATATGTCTTCGTGATTTTCTTTGTATTAGTCACGCAGATGCTCAAAAGTGCACTTTGAGCATTTACTACTAATTTATATATATATATATATATATATATATATATATATATATATATATAGCGGACTCTAAGCTTTTGGTTGTCAAAAATGTACCGTCAATACCATCCCGTATTCTTAAAAAATAATCTACTGTTCAATTTCTGAGAAACTTAGTCAGCACAATAACTAATAAAATGGAAAAAAACAAGAATTGATTCGTAATGGACAAAAAAGTTCTTGCATTTGAAAAACTTTAAAAGACAAAATTTGAAACAGTAAGCCCCGAAATCATTGCCCTTCTTTTGATTAACTTTTTGATGTTGTATTTTATAGTTTTATATGCCAAAATCGTCGAATTTATCTCTTTTGAAAACGACGATAGCTTAAGTAGTTAATGTGGAATGGTGTACGTTGGAACAACGTTTATAATATTTTGAGGGTCTCTGAATTAACGAAAGAAGGTATTGATATCTGGTTCCACTATGATGAATCAATGCTTTACATGCAGACGAAAAATGATATTGAAATTACTCTTTTGAGCAGAAACTCTGTAAAAGTTTTAAAAATCAATAAAAGAGTCTAGGAAAAAGGCGATCTGTCTACAATATAAGATAATAGTACCTACCTAGGATATCTCGTAAGATAACAAAAGTAAATTTCGTAGTATTTGCCAAATACGAGTATATACGAAATTTTCTTGTTACGATACGTAGAGTACGGTTTAGAGACGAAGTTAAATTTATTTGGAACAATTCAGTTCAATCAATAATTTATAAAACACTTTCACAAGACAAGTCAAAATACAGACCAACATTCAAATGAGTTTATTAAGATACATACATATATTTTTATTAACATGTAGGACTAACATAATTCATTTTTAAATATCATTTATCCAGGTAATAAATTCAGATACTCTAGTGAACACATCCGGGTAACCTAAGGCACAAGGTTTTCCATATGAAGTTATACCTGCTTGAGCCCTATTATCGGTCAAGATTAAAGGGCCACCAGAGTCACCGTTACATGTACCTTCTCCAGCTATAGTTAGCGTACAAATATGACTTACAAGTATATCAGCTCCCCAGACCGTTTCACATAGAGAATTAGTTATAATTTGAGTATAAAGATGCTGCAAGTCATTTGGAAGTGGATCACTGACGCCGGTCCTACCCCAGCCTATTAAAATACCTTCAGCAGCTTGCGTATCGGCTGAATTTAAAGCAACTGGTTGTATTAAATTATTGAATTCATATTCTGACTGCAATACAACAACTCCGATATCGCTCGTAGCAGCCAAATAATCGAAGTCTGAATTTACGATTAGTACCTCAGCAGCGATACGAATTCCGCCGCTAGTCAAAGTGTTAGTTCCTGCGACGGCTTCTATGTCTGTAGGAGACGCTCTGAAATTGAAGTCATTAAATTTCGATTGTTATGATAATATTGTTCAAATATGTACATATAATTTTAACATAAAAATATTACGAACCCAATAATGCAATGAGCAGCCGTAAGAACTTTACGATTAGTCAAAAGAGTGCCGCCACAAAAATGGTTGTTTGCTGAGCCTCTCAGAGATACCATGAAAGGATATTCACCAGAAGGTGCAGGTGAACCGCCTACAATTCTCCAATCCGCATCTACGTCAATTCTTTCAATGTTCAGATGTGGAGAGAGTATTGTCTTAGGAAAAGCTGTCGTAAAATATTACAATATCATTTTATTGTGAAATCAATTAAATGTATGTCGACAAAAGCAATGGTAGATAACGCGTGCCAATATTCGTTAGTATACCTGGCTTTGTCGAATATGCATAGAATTACTAGATCAGTTGATCAAAATATATATGTAAACACAGTGAACATCACTGCCGTGATATCTAACGTAACAACCAACGAACTGGCCGAACGAAGGGATGTACGAGGGTAGTTTGAAAAGTAGTGAGAATGCAAAAGAAAAACGAATTTTTTAAATACAAAATAATTTTTATTTTTCAATATATTCTCCTAAAAGAGCAATACATTTATTCCAAAGGTGCTCCAATGCCCTTATGCCATCTCTAAAATGCGATTCTGGAAGGCTTGCAAAATACTCAATTACGAAGATGATAAGCTCGTCGTTAGACGAAAATTTCTTTCCACCTAGTGCCGTTTTCAATTTCCGGCGACATCGCAACTGTGCTGGTATGCGAGGGAAAGTTGTCTTGGTGAAACAGAATCTTTTTCTTTGCCATTCCTGGCCGTTTAGCACGAATCTCAACATTTAATTTTTGTAGAAGTTCTGCATAATATTGTCCGTTTATTGTGGCACCTTTCTGAAGGTAATCAATGAGCAAAATGCCCTTTGAATCCCAAAAAATTGATGCCATCAACTTGTTTGCCGATAAAGTGGTTTTCGCTTTCTTTAGAGGTGCAGAACCACGTTCTAACCATTGTTTCGACTGTTGTTTAGTTTCGGGTGTTCTGTAGTGTATCCAAGTTTCATCTCAAGCAACAAATTGCCTACAAAAATCAACCGGATTCCTCTTATAAAGGTCTAAACACTCATTGGAACCGCGCAAATGAATGAACTTTTGATCAGTAGTAAGCAATCGCGGCACCCGTCTTGCCGAAAGCTTGGAAAGGCCCAATTCTTTCGTTAAAATGTGGTGTACGCGTTCTGTTGAAATGTTTACCATGTCTGCTATCTCTCTCACTTTGAGTTGTCGATCTTGCGTAATAATATTATTGATTTTTATAATCATTTCCTTAGAAGTCACGATTTTGGGTGCTCCAGAGCGCGCTTCATCAACACAGCTTGTTCTACCACGTTTAAGTTCATTTACCCATTTACTTATTGTGGTGGATGATGGAGCAGATTCACCTAATGTTCCCCGTAACTCGTCTTTTATTTCGGTAGCTTTCATACCCTTAATTACGAAGTATTTAATCACCGCACGATACTTGCTTTTTCCATTTTAACAAAACGACGTGTTGCTTCTTTTTCAATGAGCTGTCAAAAATAAACTAATCAACTGATTTATCTAAATATCGGAATGTAAACATATAAATAGACAACATAAATTACAGTGCATTTGTTTTACCAATTAGAGCGCATTCTCACTACTTGTCAAACTATCCTCGTATATATACATTCATATATATGTATATATACAATGTGTTCAATAAAGATTGAGACGGATTATGCAACCAAGTATACAACAACAAAGATTACAGTTGGTATGAAATATCCCTATAACTAGATCGTGACAGATCTCTCTTTATAACCCTACTAAATTGTTTGACATTTTGCCTTATTTGATTTGTAATTACGTGTTATCAATTATCAGTAATTTTCAGAAGTATTGGTAAATTTTTGGTGTATAGAGCGGTAAGTTGGATTTAATTTCATATTAAGTGTGTTGGATAATTTTTTTAAAACTATAGATTTCTAGGGTCTAGGGAATTTTGAACGTAAGGCTACCAATAGTGTATGTTTGGTTGTATAAGGTTCCATCTCAATCATTAATGAACTCACTGTATATATACATATATATATATATATATATGTATATACTTTATATAAACAAGGACATCAAGGTAATTACATATGTTGTGCCGCTTGAAGTATTTTCTGCATGAATCGCCATACTGGAGGCCAGATATAGCTCGTATTGCCTTTTTTTTTATATAAAAAAACATACTCGAAATTATGAAATCACCTGATGCCTACAAATTTATAAAGCCAGATACGAATATTTGCAAAATTACAAAAAAAACATTTGCTTACCAGAAACTGTAGTCGCAAGTACCAAAAACACCGTAATCACAAGCATCTTGAACTGGCATTGATTTCTCTCGATGTGTTTTTAAATTTAACCCAAATAATCTTTATGTATTAAAAAATTTTT